>SDVV010017831.1:0-13898 GCA_016164225.1 Gammarus roeselii
AAAGGGAAAAGCGGATGGATTCAATCAAATACTATACCTTTTGCTCTTTAATTACATAGAACCTCCATAAAATGGAATTCACTAATACGTATTTGGTCAACATACCACAAATTAGATAACGATTGAGCAACAAAATCCTATTACAATTTTAACCACATCGTTTAATAATAACATAAATAAGATGGGGTTCGAGCGATACAAACCTTTAGAAATATCACGGGTGCCTGCGATACTAAATAACACGATATGAAATTATACTACTGAAATGTAATTAAACCATACAAATACAGCCAACCTTCTATGTACCAGGCCAAAATTTCTTGCGAATAAGCCAATTAAATTGACTCTAAATCATATAAATATACTCACCCTTTACAATAACTATTTACAAGCCATCAAAAACCACAACCAATCAGTAAACACCACGGCGTTTAAGGGACCCAATATCTCCAGGGCACATTCGTACCCACATATCTCCAGGGAGTATTCTTACCCACATATCTCCAGGGAATATTCGCACCCACATATCTCCGGGGAATATTCGTACCCCCATATCTCCAGGGCATATTCGTACCCCCATACCCCCAGGGAATATTCGTATCTATATACTCTACTGCTACGCCACCACAGCTACGAGGATAGGCTCAAAGAGCTTGGCCTCATCACCCTCGAGCAACGATGGCTGAGGGCGCTCATTGAAACCTTCAAATACTTGAAGGGATTCAACAACGAGAGCCCTGTCGGCATCTTCGAGAGGAAACATTACCTTCATATTCTGAACAACAGGGCGAAACTTGTTGGAAAACGTTTCGCTACGACTATAGCGCAACACTTTTTCCCGATCGCAATCTCGCAAATTTGGAACAACTTACCTGCTGCGGTAGTTGGCTGAATCCGTTAATGCGTTCAAAAACGCGTTTGACAAGCGCTGGGCTACGGGAATCGTTTAACGTGAGAAGGCCACGACTTTCCCAGGAACCGTCGAGACTATAATTATAGGGATATAGGGAAGGAGCAGGACACATACGGCTCTCTCAACAATTCAAATTATTACAAATAATTTCATCCATAGTAACAATAATCGCAAAGGCCCTGGTAATAATAGTTTTTAATTTATCCTCATAATTTCACTATGAGTAACAATGTAATGATTATTATTGCTAACCAACTAGACTCAAGCGACTGAAAATCTCCGTATCGAAAAGAATCATTTCTACTATTGACATCGCAGGTACAGAAAGACTGATAATACTGCATTGCAAATACATGTACAATACAAATACAATACAAATACATTTATCGCAGGTACAGACAGACTGATAATACTGCATTGCAAATACATGCAGATTGGGTGACCTTGATGCGAGAGTTGGAGATGTAATGGTGGAGAATGTGATAGGAAGGTATGGCGTTCCCGGTAAAAATGTCAGTGGAGAAAACCTGATAGGTCTGTGTATGGAGCAGGAGTTGGTGGTCGGGAACAGTTTGTTCAAGGAGCGAGAAATCCACAAGTACACATAGTTAAGGGTGACCCGTGTTGCTGTGGTGGAGAGAGCGCTGACGGTTTTTGTGCTGATATCGAGGGGAGTGGTGGGAAGGCTGTTGGATGGGGAGGGGGGGATGTTGACAGGGGAGGGTGAAGGAGTGTCTGGCCATCTGCTGGTGGAAGGTTGATTAAGAGTGGAGTAGAGGTGGAAGGTCAACGAAAGAGTTGGAGGAGCAAGGGAGGTAGTTAAAGTGAGTGAATTGAATGTGAGAAGGAGAGCAGAGGAGTTCCAGCAGGCGTTGAGGGAAGAATATGACAACGGGAGAGCACAGGAATTGAGAGATGTGAAGGAAGAATGGGAGACGTTAAGAGATGCGTTGTTGAGACGTGCGAAGACAGTGTGTGGCGCGCGCTGTGGGAGGGTGCAGGAGGAAAGGTTGCGAGTGGTGGAACAAGGAGGTCCAACTGGCAGTGGCACGGAAAAGAGGAGCGTTTGAGGAATGGCTGCAAGTAAAGTCGATGGTGGCTTATGAAAGCTATAAAGAGAGAAGAAAAGAGATGAAGCGGGTGGTGAGGAGACTCAAAAGGGAAGCTGATGCCAGGTGGGGCAGACGGTTGTGCCAGATTTTTAAGGAGAACAAAAAGATGGTTTGGAAAGAGGTGAAGAGGGTGAGAAAGGGAGAGACCGGAAAGGAGAAAGTGGTGAAAGATGAAAACGGCCAGTTGTTGTTGGAAAGTGCTGATGTAAGGAAGAGGTGGGCCGAGTATTTTGATGAGTGGTTGAATGTCGAGGATGACTGAAAGGCTGACATTGTTGCTACGGGTGGTGGTGCTCGAATGCCAGTTTTGGGAGAAAGGCTTGTAGCGGACATTTCCAGGGAAGAGGTACAGGAGGCGGCTGTAGGTGATAAAAGCAAGGAAAGCCCCTGGCTTGGACGGCATTGCCACCGATTGCCTTATTGGGGCATTAAAATGAATGCTGCAACTCGAGAGGTATCAGTCTGCCATGTGTGGTTGGTAAGGTGTACGGGAGAGTGCTGATCAAAAAGATTAGAGACTGTACGGACTGCGCAATTTGAGAGGAACAGTGTGGCTTTAGGAGTGGTAGAGGGTGTGCCGATCAGATTTTTGCAGTGAGACAGGTCTGTGAGAAGTAACTTGCAAAGGGAAAGATTGTGTTCTGGGAATTCATTGATCTGGAGAAGGCATACGACAGGATTGACAGGGAAGCGCTCTGAGGGTGTTGCGTTTGTATGGAGTGGGCGTACAACTGTTGAAAGCGGTGCAGAGTTTCTATGTTGGCAGCCGAGCGTGTCAGAGTGGGAAGCGAGGTGAACGATTGGTTCCCAGTGAAAGTGGGGCGGAGATAAGGCTGCGTGATGTCTTCTTGGCTGTTCAACCTCTATATGGATGACGTGGTCAGGGATGTGAACGCGAGTGTGATCGGTCGTGGCTTGGAGCTGTTGGAAGCGAATGGGCGGAGTTGGCAGTTGAGCCAGTTGCTATTTGCGGATGATACGGCCCTGGTTGCGTATTCAGAGGAGAAGCTATGTGGGCTAGTGTCTTAGTTTGGTCGAGTGTGTGAGAGGAGGAAGCTTCGAGTGAACGTGGGTAAAAGTAAAGTAATGAGATGCTCGAGGACTGTCGATGCGAGCAAATTTAGTGTCCCCCTAAATGAAGAGCTCATGAAGGAAGTTCAGTGTTTCAAGTATCTGGACTCCCATATGGAGATGACTGAACTAGTGGAAACTGAAGAGAAGGTGCGTGCGAAGGAGGGGTGTAAAGTGTTGGGTGCAATGAAGATTGTATTAGAGTAAGGAAAACAAACGAGTGCAAGTGCTCATGTCGAGTGTTTTTTTGAAAGAAGTGAAAGAAGAGTAGGATATAGTCAAGGAGGCTTTATAAGTTCACGCACACATACAGAAAATTGAAATTTGTAAGGACAGAAAGAAGAAGGCGCACCACCACTTGCACCACTACCTACTACAACCACCCCACTACTACCCGGAGCATCCCAGCCCCGGAGAAGGAAGGTCGAGAGTCAGGTTGACTTGATCAAGATCGGGGCGAACAAGATGAGAAGCGAAAAATTTAGATTTGAGGCGGTCGCATCTCAGCCGGTCGAGCTGAGACGGCCACACCCATACGCTCAGCGGACTCGCACTTTTTCTCTAGCGCATGCCTGTCGGCTTGCCCCAGAGGTTGGGTCAGACGGACTCCAACTAGGTATTGAGTCTGCTTCAAAAGGAGCATATGGGTAATTAAATTTTGACAAGTATGTGCACATTTGAAGAGAGCACTACACCTAGATGCCCGGTTAGTGGTCCTCCCTCATGTGCTCAGAAGATTGAGTCTACTATGCGCAAGCGGTTCCTTGAAGGCTGTCGCTCTTCAAGGTGAGACGTCGGAGAGACATCTCCTAGGGATAGACCTGCCTTTGGCTGATCTAGAGTCTAGGTCGGAATTTTTCACAAATATCGTGACATTTTAATAAGTGCAAATGTAAGAGAGCACCACTCCCAGTTTCCTGAGAGTGGTTCTCCCTAGTGTTCAGTAGAGTAAGTCTCTGAACACGTGTGTCTGACGTAGCTGCTGCACCAGGTCCCACTCAAATCTGTGCTACAGAAGAGAAGGCGGATAGTTATTTACATTTTACAAGGCAATAAATATCAAGGCGGGAGGGATGTCTGCTGGGTATCTCCAGGGAAACCCAGCAGACATCCAATATAATTTCAATATACTTCAGCTGAGATGCCAGAAGGACATCTCCAAGAATATTTCATACTTCAGGGACATCTAACAGATATTATTTCACTGCCAACCGAAGGCAGCACGAGATATTGGCTCGTGTTATGAGCTGTAGGACGTTGGGGATGGAAGCAATAAGAGGGCTGTATGAGGATGTGGTTGTTCCAACTGTGCTCTATGGAGCAGAGACTTGGAGGGTGAGTGCAGAGGAGAGAAGAAGGTTTAATGTTTTCGAGAGTAAATGTTTGAGGAGCATGGCTAGTGTAACGCTGAGAGACCAAATCACCAAAGACGTGGTCCGAATCCGAACGGGGATGGTGAAGAAGATGGAGGACTGAGTGAATTTGCGAGTTCTGAGATGGTTCGGACACATGGAGAGGATGGATGAAGGGAAATTTGTAAAATGGGTGATGAAGACGGAGGTGAAACCGAAGTTTGGGTGGATGGATGGTATGAAGCAGGCGTTAGAAAGTAGAGACACGAGTGTGGAAGTAGCGAGAGAGCGTGCAATGAACAAGCGTGAGTGGAGAATGGTTGTGAATGGTTGATTTTGACGCTGCTCTGATGTGCTTTCCCGCCCTTGGCATCACGTTGTCGGGATGGTCGTGGGTGGCGCCCGGCCATCATGACGCGGAGTGGGTAAACCAGTGAAAACTGTCGGGCCCTGCTGCTGAAGACGGATTTTCGGACCGCACTCGTGACCCAGAGTGTGTGTTGCGCGGACCGGCTGGACCTTTAGCACAAAAGGGCTAAGTTGTGTGAGTGTCAGCGTATGAGGGTGTGAGGTGCGCCTTGCCGTCGGCCATCCCCCTTTCTTGGGGATGTGGCCCTTTCTTGGGGATACAGGCATATCAATTTACAAGCTGTATTAAAGGTTAATACTCCAAAAATATTCTTCCTGCACGAACCTTGATTTCTGGACACGTTCAGGATGATTTTTCAACCTTGGTATCATTTGTAGGTCGTTCGATATTGATCAATTTACATGTGGCATAGATTCAATTAGTTTATTATTATTCTCAGCGATTGTTTTTATCAGTACCCTTCGCTCTGTTTAGGTACTCCAGCAGTAAATCCTTCCATCGTTTTCTTTTGTTATAGGACAAAGAGAAATCCGGTAAATAAATAGGTGACTGAAATATTCCTTCGATGGAAAATAACCCATGAGTATATTTGACTCATTTTTGAGTGGTGAGATGATTGGTATCAGCTTGATATTGAATTTTAGGCAGTGTTAAGTGTTTTCTATCTATTTATTTAATATGCATATAATATCTATACTAATAGTGTGGTTTATCAGTCTGGTTATTGACGAGTTGATGTTTGTATTTTGTGTTGATGCAGCAGCTACGGTCGAGAATCTATCTACCACCTATTGCATTATCCAGGTTTTTAACCGAATATATCGGTGTTCCATTGACGCGGTATTCCAATAGCGAAAGTACCTGAACGATATGGATTTATTGTAAGTTATTAAATTGTGTTATGCATACATAGCGATGATCGGTTGATTTATGTTGATTTTTATTGTTATATGGAATTTTGAATAATTTTCTCATAGAGTTAGAGGATTTTTAGGATATTTTAGGTTTGCATCGTCCATATAGAATACTATTTCATGCATAATTGGTAGGTTGTTGCATCATTGTTTTATTTTATTTGTATGTATGGCATTCTGTTACGATTAAGGTGTGGTTATTTTAGGTAATGAGATGTTGATTTCACCCTGTTTTGGACTGAGTTGAGGCTAACTTCATAATATTTTTGTATGTATTATACCGTATTTGCGTAGAAGTATTCCACATCATTTACTATTGGTTTCACTTATGTTGCTCGTATGTCTTGGTATCTAATTTACATTAGTTGTTTGTTTGGTTAAATGCTTGTTTTTTCTGGTTCATCACGGTTTTTAATGTATGTTTTGGGTAAGGTAGAGAATTAATCTTCTTGCTTTTTTATGACTCGAGCGGTTCAGTATATATCGTTTAGTTTCGTATGTTCTCTGTTGAATTTCCATCTACGATGCAATGAATTGGGTATTTTTGCAATGAATACTAGGATTTATATATTACGTGTGTATCTACAATGTAGAACATTATTTAAGGTTTAATTTAGTTACAAGATGTATATTTTTAGTGTTTGAAATATCTTCTTACATCCTGATACAATGTTTGGAGTAAGAAGATCCCATTTGTTACAAACTTGGTCATGCTGATAGGTTATTGTATGTTTATTGTAGGACCATTCTTATATATTTAGGAGGAGTTAAAGAGTTCCATAGGCCAAAACCTTGTTCTGTTTATGCCTGTTTGTGTAAGTAGAGAGATTTACTATGATTGATACCCATAGTGTATTACAATTTTAATGTGAATTAAAGCAGAGTAGATCATCTTATTTAGCTATTTCTTATAGTTATTGTTGTTGTTGTATGTTTTGTCTACGATGATCATGAGAATGTATGTTTGAGAGGTGTAAGTCTGTACTGCATCTCTAAGGAATTAAGTATTTGAACCCTAGCAAACGTATAGTTTAACGTTTTAAAAGACGATTTACTGAATGGTGGGGGTCCTGGTGTAGAGGTGGTTTACACTCTTTAGCGGGCATTTTGGACTTCATCCAAGTTCAACGTGATTCCAAAATAGAGATCTTGCTGACATCATCAATGATATCTAAACAAGTTAGATGTCATTGATGATGTCAGCAAGATATGTAATTAATACTAATAAATACTAATAAAACTATGTAAATCCTAAATCAATTGTTTATATTATCCTAAAACTCAAAGGTAAGCGATGAAATGCATGCATTGTGTCAGACGGAGGTAACATCGAATTGTCGAAGTCGGTAGAAGAATATATTTCTAGGGGTGTAACGCTACCCATAAACCTTTCTCGTGGTAAATGCTCTATATGTGTGACATAATGGTGAGATATAAATCAGAGTCCGATCAGATCATACACAGTCAATGTTGAGATTCTATTGTGGAAGGATGGGGTATATCTTGAGTCGTCGTTTGTTCGAAAGTAATGGGGTGGTGGGGGTCTGTAAACTTTGCCAGAAAGAAATAAAATTGAATAAAAATAAATCCATGAGTAATGTGTGGAGACATTTGTTACGGAGTCACCGTGAAGAGTATGCAAATTATAGGAAAGAAAAAGGCAAATCAACTACGCAAGTCGTCAAGGGATGAAGTGTCAAGAGCAATTGAAGTAGATGTCGTTGACCAAGCATGAGATGAAGTGTCCGTTTGTATGATGATGGAAACAAATATGAACTACTTGTAATATTCAATTCATCTAAGAATGAAAATCTATCCTCTCTGCTAACATATATGAGTCGAGATTGACCACGAAGTAGACATAATTAGGTGCAAGTTTATAAAAACTGCGTGGAGGGGGTTCATATGTATATAACAATGACTGAAAACCGTACATAAGGTTAGATTAGGTTAGGTAATCTGTCCTCTCTGGTAACATATATGAGTCGAGATTGACCGCGAAGTATAAATAATTAGATGCAAGTTATATAAAAACCGTGTGAAGGAGGTTTCATATGTATATAACAATGTCTGGAAACCGCATATAAGGTTAGGTTAGGTACCATACATAATAAGGTCAGATTAGGTTAGGTTAGGTTTTTGATGGGTGTGAATAACATGTGAGAGTGATTTAGAATTGTATCAAATCGAAAATCAAAAATCATATGAAAAACAGCTATAACATTTAAGCAATGATAAAATTATATATGAAAACAGATGAAATTTGCTAGATCAAAACTGGAAGTGCGTATCAAAAGTGCAAAGGATATATCAAAATGTAGAGTGAAGTGGAGATATTTGTTATGCATTGTATATATATCAATGAGTGAATACCGCACATAAGTTAGGTTAGGTTAGGCTTTTGTATGATTTACTAGATCAAAATTGGAAGTGTGTTTCAAACTGCAAAGGACTGATCAAATGTAGAGACATGTGGAGAAATTTGTTATGCATTAATCCTAAACACTGAAAAAAATATCATATGTAAGCATGAAAAGTCAAATAATTGATCAAAATGTAGAAACAAGTGGAGTTATTTGTTATGCTCTAATTTTATGTAATCATGAAAAGTCGATTGAAAAATATGTAAATTTTTTGGATACAATAGGTTAGGTTAGGTTAGGATGAATAGATCTTTTAACATAACATACCGTGAAGCTGATCCACATTAAATATCTTGTAACATAAGCAAGGGATCTTGTTCCATAGGTTAAGTTAGGTTTCGTTCCCTAGGAATTAATACAGCTGGCAGTGTATGGTAACCCTTTTGCACAAAAATGTATGTAAGGGTCTATATGTTGCCCTATTACATGTGCCAGTGGAGTGACGCTAACGATCCTGTAAGTAAAAATTTCGCTAATTATGTACCTTAGACATGGTTTATATCCTAGATCTTGTTGACTGCGGACCTAACATTACAGGTCTGTAGTAAAAATGTTAGAGTGTATTCATTCAATGTTGGTTATAATAGACGAAAATGGTAAAAGCAACACATCCAACACTATAAAAAAATCAAATTCCAACAGTAAAACCGTACATAAAACTTGCTAACGCTTTAACACCCGTAACCATCACTGACATATGCGGGAAGCTTACATAAACGTTTTAAACTCTACAGTCTTCTAACGAGCGATGACCTAACATTACATGAAACTGGTTGATAATACTGGACTTGTAACAATCAAAGTGAAAGAAAAAACATATATGTAGTCACACAATATGCTGAAGATTGCTAAAACTACAGAGTCAAGTGGATTGATTTGATATGAATAAAGCTTAAATCAATGAAGAAATACCCAACATAAGTATGAAAACGGGGAAAAAAATCTTTGGTTAAATAAGGTTAGGATGAGCTAGGTTTACGGGCATTATCACAAACCATTAGGGAAAAATGCTACAGTGGAAATTGTGAAAGCTCAAAATAAGACAGATATTCTGAATTGGAATGCAATCTCATAACAAAGCCTGAATTAATCAATAATTTCTAAGTGTATAAACTGCAAACGTCATACAAACCCTTATAAAAGTAAGACATGCGGGAATAAGCATCTAGTAGATACATGCGAGCGGATAACATAATTGAGATGTACATTAAATTATTGAAGAATTTTAACGCTAACACTCTACACAAACCGATAGATCAGCTCCCCAAGACGACATGGTAATATATGGTAATATATATCAATGTTTTGGATCATTGCATCCAATTAAGCGTATTTTATACCCAACTTTCCATGAAAATACGCGAGTTCATGTCTAATTTAGATATAATCCTCTGATAACGAATCAAAACATATAACAAAAACAATAAAATAGCTAAATAAGATTCCTTACTCAACCCTAATCGACAATGATTGACTATTATATACGGTGTATCCTACCACACCCAGGTGAAACATATAAGCTTACCAAAAATATCTGACATTTAACACTGAGTTAATACGAATAATGTTATTTTTACTACGATACCTGTTCAAATCTATAACAAATTCCTAGACCTAACTTATGCAATGCCCCTAGCAGGACAAAATCCAAGCCCACTGTGTCGTAACAACGAACTCTATAATGCTTTACTAGATCACTTCTCAGCAATCTACCACTGATATAAAACAAACTTAGAGGTAAAACCCAGACACGATACAATACGTCGGACGTGCCATGCATCTGTTTAGTCCATCATATCTGAACAACATCAAGCAAAGTCGCATCCTGGACATAATCAAGAATCTATACACAGGTACGGTGGTCAAGAATGTGGCTGACATGAGTCTCAAGAGTGTGGCTATAAAAAGCTGGGCTTCTGTTCTCTAATGACTTAAGTAAATCACTACAACGAATAACAGCTTGTCGGATAACCTCTCTAACAAACTCATGGAACTTAAGACCGACGTCCACAATAACTTTCAAAATCACGTTGAACTTGAACGAAGTCCAAAATGACCGCCAAAGAGAGTAATCCACCTCTACACCAAGACCATCACCATCAAGTAAATCGTCTTTTTAAAACGTTAAGCTATACGCTTGCTAGGGTTCAATTACGAAGTTCCACAAAGATGCAGTACTGACTTACACCTCTTAAACATACATTGCCATGATTATCGTGGAAAAAAACATACAACAACAACAATAACTATAAAAAATAGCTAAATAAGATGCTCTACTCTGCTTTAATTTACATTAAAATTGTAATACACTATGGGTATCAATCATAGTAAATCGGTCTACTTACACAAATAAGTATAAACAGAACGAGGTTTTTGCATAGGGGACTCTCTAACTCCTCCTAAATTTTGAAGAATGGTCCAACAATAAACATGCAATAAAAACAACAGCAAGACCGAGTTTGTGACAAATGGGATCTTCTATATCTATAATAAGTGCGTCAAACATTTTACCAGGATGTAAGAAGATACATAAAACACTAAAAATATACAGCTTGTTACTAAATTATACCTGAAGTAATGAGCTACATTGTAGATACACACGTAATACATCCTAATATTAAAGAAATTGTATAAAAATACCTAATACATTGCATGGAAGATGGAATTTCAGCAGAGAACATAAAAAACTGAACAAAATGTTCTAAAATGCTCGAGTCATAGCAAAGCAAGAAGATTAATTCTCTACCAAACCCAAAACATACATTAAAAACCGTGATGAACGAGAAAAAAATAGCATGTAACCAAACAAACAACTAATGTGAATAAGATGACAAGACATGCGAGCTACATAACTGAAACCTATAGTAAATGATGTAGAATACTTCTACGCAAATACGGTATAGTACATTAAAAAATCTGATGAAATTAGCCTCAACTCAGTCCAAAACAGGGTTAAATTAACATCTCTTTAACTAAAGTAACCACGGCTTAATCGTAACAGAATGCCATATATCCATATAAAATACCACAATGATGCAATAACCTACCAATTATGCATGAAGTAGTATGCTATATGGAAGATGCAAGCCTAAAATATCCTAAAAATCCTATAACTAAAATAAAACTATTAAAATAAAAATAAAAATAAAAATCAACTTAAATCAACCGATCATTACTAAGTATACATAACACAATTTCATAACCTACAATAAATCCATATCGTTCAGGTATTCTCGCTATTGAAATACCGCGTTTATGGAACACCGATATATCTGGTTAAAAACCTGGATAATGGAATATCGGGTAGATAGATTCTCGACCGTAGCTGCTGCATCAACCCAAAATAGAAACATCAACTCGCCAATAACCAGACTAATAAACCATACTATTCCTATAGATATTATTTGCATATGAAGAAAAAAAGATGGAAAACACAAAACATGGCCTAAAATTCAATATCAAGCTGATACTAAGCATCTCACCACTTAAAAATGAGTAAAATATACTCTTGGATTATTTTGCTTTGAAGGAATGTATCAGTCACCTATTTATTGTACGGAATTCTCTATGTCTGATAACGAAAGAAAACGATAGAAGGATTTACAGCTGGAGTACTTAAACAGAGCGAAGGGTACTGATAAAAACAATGGCAGAAAATATTAATAAACTAATTGAATCTATGCCTCATGTAAATTGATCAATATCGAACGACGTAGAAATTATAACAAGGTTGAACAATTCATCATGAACGTGTCCGGAAATCAAGATTCACGCAAGAAGAATATGTGTGGAGTATTAACCTTTAACACAGCTTGTAAATTGATATGTATCTGTTATTATCAATGAAAATTATCATATAAATGTATGTTGTCATTATCCACAAAAAAACATTCAGAAGACCCAGCATTGAAAATGCATAAATGCAATATGACATGCAACGAAGCTGCAATACAATATACCTCATCATTGAAATACTAATACCCTTATGTAAATATATAACCTAATTTCTATCTATAAACATATATAAGCCCTCCATCTGTCCGGCTGCTTAAACCAGTTCCTTCGCGTTGCCTGTATTCACGCCGACCGCCTTCCGTTCACTTGACTCAAGGTTACATGCAATGCCCCGGTGAAATGTTATGTGCAATTTCCCATGGACTGGACAAAATCCGTCATTCGTCGTTATATACTCTACTTCTGTTACTGGTCATGAGATGCATATCTTCACAACGACAGGTTGGAGTTCTGTCCTCAAAGGAAGGGGGTAGTGAGGTACTCTATGGTGAATCATGAGTCACTTTGGCGTGGCCTTCGCGGCGGTGAATGAAATATTAGGGCATTCTGAAGTTGGCGGTCTCCCGAACTTCGATCTCATGGAAGGCAATCACCAAAGTTTTATGGGTGGCGATTAGGGATACTAATTCGTTTCTCATGTTTCCGAGTCCCTGGAAGTTCTACAGGAGTATTTTTGGTGTTCATTTTGAAGGTTGTTCACACCTAGACCTTGATGATCTAGAGTGGTCGCGTGATTTGCTGGAGCTTTTGTGGTGCTCGCGTTTTTGAGTTTGCCCAAGAATTCTTGATCGAGAGTGCTCGCGGGAGCAACTGCTTTTGGTAAATCGCGGCTGTGCGGTTGCTGCGATCGCGGCTGTGATTGCTTTTGCAGGGGGACGAGAGTTTACGTTTCATGTGTTTGCTTCTTGAGCGAGAGCGTTCTTTTTCTTTGAGTCTATTCAAACTGCGTAGGTGGTTGTGTAGACTGCCAGCTATTTGAGACGGGTAAGGCGACAGGTTGTTTAGCCGTCTCTAGTAGTTGTTTTCCTATATAGGTGTCGTTCCTGCTGGTTGGGTGTTCAAGAGTCGGGCTCGTAATCGGAGGGTCGCGTCCCTCGCTTAGGCCTTCGCAGAATGGAGGCGCGGTAAGGAAAAGTTAGAGTTATTCTAGATTCTTATCTTGGCGAGCTGTTATTTGTATGTCGTTACTGATCTTTTTGCTCTGTGGTGATTGGGAAGGGGCGACTTCTTCTTTTATTCACCTTATCGTTGTTGTAGTGGTGAGCCTGGCTGCTTGGCTCATCGCGGTGTCCTCCTAGGCCTTGCAGGAATTATTGTAGAGGGCATTTATATCGAGAGCGGAGGCGGTCGCTGGGCTCAGTGGGTTAGCACTGCTGCCACGGAGGAGAGTTGGATTTGTTTTGCTTTAATTCTCATTTCCACCAAAGCCTCAACGCGAGTCATAATAGGGCTCGATGATCATGGATTCCAGTAGGCTCGCACGCCACAGTGTGCGAGAAACAAAAAACGCTTCTAAAGTTAGAAAAAAATGAAAATTTTAGCAATGTCAGACGCTTGCTGGTGCACATAAGAAAACGCTTAGACGAAAACTTCAAGAGTAAAATGTACGCACGCTAGTGCGCACAAGTATCATCGTTGAGACTGGCACAAGGTTTACGGCTACACGGACAAAGTCGGCTCCGACAGCAACGCAACTAATGTTTACAGCTACGCGGTCTAGTTAAATAGAGGTACAATTTAGTTATTCAGGTAAAATGAAGACTCAGACGAAACGAATCCCCGTCTCCAACCAGTCAGAATTCCAGGATTTTGATTTGATTTGATTTGGGCCTCATTTCCACAAGAGCCTCAACGTGAGTCATAATAGGCTCCCCCATAGGGCTCGATGATCATTGATTCCAGTAGGCTCGCACGCCTAGGTGTGCGAGGAAAAAACAAAACAACGCTT
>SDVV010017832.1:0-13898 GCA_016164225.1 Gammarus roeselii
AGCCGCAGTGACCCGCATCACCCCCGCAAGCGTCGAGCCGCAGTGACCCGCATCACCCCCACAAGCGTCGAGCCGCAGTGACCCGCATCACCCCCACAAGCGTCGAGCCGCAGTGACCCGCATCACCCCCACAAGCGTCGAGCCGCAGTGACCCGCATCACCCCCACAAGCGTCGAGCCGCAGTGACCCGCATCACCCCCACAAGCGTCGAGCCACTGCGGTGTATTCGCATTAAGCTGAAATCCATTAGAAGGCTTATTATCGGATTATTGGATGTATTAGATTGGCCACCGAGCCCCACCGGTGGAGGGGTAGACATGGGCCTTGTTTTCACCGGTGAATGATGACTTTTTTGTCGATTCGTCTTTTGCGTTCGTTAATCATGAAAGAGTGTTACGTCAGTCGTTTATTTACCGCTATCGCTTGTTCAACTATTTGGCCGCATTTGCTGTTTTTCTCCGGTTCAATAAACAAGAAACTCTCATGTCCTCTCACTCATTGTTTTGTCTGCTCTGCATTCATACATTCCTTCATTACATGTGCATGCTTTTTCTCTCCATATCCCTACACTGTGTATTGCATGTCAACCCTGCTCCCGCTCCCCCGTTCATCGTTAACCCGTTCAATTGCTACCTTTTTTTCTTTACATCCCTTTGATCCCTTTCCTTCTTTCTACCTTTTCATTTCCTGTTACCTCCCCCTCCCCCATTTGATGTCGCCTCCATGCCTCCCCTGCCCATCGCAGTTCTACCCACTCTTCTCTTCACCAACAATGGCTCGTGCTCGCTCTGCCTAATTACGGAGAGAGCATCTAGAGAAGTCCGTCGTACGTGAATCTTCCAAGTCACGTGATGCCATTAAGAGTTTTCAAATCTTTACTACGTCGTTTCTTTTATTTTCAAGAAAATACTCGTTATTTTTCAAGAACGGTTATAATTGCAGGAAGTTTTTTGTATGACGGCTCCTTCTTCTCCGGCAGCGCAGCTTCGAGGTGTTGTCCTATTGCGACGCAGCGCCGCACTGCTACTTCCATTTATATTCTTGTAATACTCCACTCTGCCCTCTCATAGTGGATTACAGAAAAAAATAAAAATTCAACGATAATTATTCGCAATGCATTCGAAGAGAATGGAAGTGTGATCCCGATGCTTTATCAAGAAGCTATGTCCATGTATAACACTCTAACAAAAATTTAGATCAAGTTGAATAACTGGTAGTAAAAGAATCCTTTGTTTCTTCGCTACCGATTCAAGCGACGCAAATTTGGCTAAATGGAAAAATTCTCCAGAAAAGTATAAAAGTATATTTAAACGCGTTGAAACTTCAATTTCTGCAATTCCTTAGGATGCTTGATAAAATTCAACACCGTGACTCATATTCATCTTGTTGAATTGATCGCGGGAAAAGTAGAGTTCTTTCCTTCGACTCAGAGCAAACAAAAAAAGGTGTACAACTTTCCTAAATATTTTATTTTTCCCCATGCCTGTATTAATCCTATTCTTCTCTTCATAACTTGTCTAGCTAATTGTTTCTTTTACCTCGCCGAAGATTTTTTCTTCAGCACCCCTTCCCACTTCTTTCCTTCGTCTTGAATTTTTACTCTCCTGATTTTTAACTGTCATTCCCATTGTTCGCTTCTCTCCTGCTTATTTTCATTTCACCAACCTGCATCAGTCAACGTCACATTGTTTATCTACTACTTTTTCTTCCGAGCACCACCCGTTACATTGTGTTCCCATTCCACACCCCTTTTATCTTCTAGCAACAACCCCCGGCAGCTCTTTGGTTCGTCGTGTTTGCAGAGGCCAGCTCATTGTTACAGCTACTCCTTAAGGCCCCTTACTTCTACATCTTGTAAATTGGAGCACTTCATCACAGGGTCGCATGTAATATCTGTGCGCCCGTCTGGTCCGGACTCGTTTGTAGAGGTCCTTCTTTAATGATCCGTCGTTTTGGATCCTAAAATCCGGCATGTCAACATTCATCCATTCGGCTCTATCGATTCGGCACTGCCCTTAAACATCCGAGTCCGGGTTAGCCTGTTCTTTTTGTTGCTTTGCCGCAGCTCCTGCAGTTGAGAAGCCACAGCTGGCGTACCGTCCGAAAACCCGGATGTCTACCGACATGTGCATGTTGGGAATGTTTTGACTAGTGCAGACCTCTAAATTGGGCTTATACCTTAATAAAATGTATGCTCCCTCGCGGGCGCTCCCGCAGCTTACGCACTAGCGTATTATTATGATTGAACCTGACGAATGCTAGGCTGAGAATGACGTCATGGTCTGATTTACTGTGTCTGACGCGCCCCGGAACCGTAAGCACAGATCGGGAAGGGCGCTCCCTAGTCTATGTTGGTATGAATGGAGAACCGTGTGGTGCCCGCACCTCAACCCGACAAGTAAACCCTGGCATCGGTGGGAAACCCCAACTTCTCTACCTCCACCTCCGGCGGGTGACTGTATGGCCGTGTCCGCTCTATCATCAGTCAGTGCGAAAGCTGTGCAGTGTGTGTATGTATCTCTCAATGCATGGATGGGTTACCCATAGACTGGGAAATGGTGGATTTGACGTGGATTCAGTAGGCTTACAAGTGTTTGCAATTGTAGGAAGACAACAATAGGCCTATTGGCTCAAACTAGGTTGATTTTTAATTGCAAGAGAGTTAGTTCTGGAGTAAAACGTCTAAGAGGCCTATTAGCCCAAACTAGGTTGCCGTAATTGATAGCAAGAGGATTAGTTCTGAAGAAGAACGACTATGAGAGCTTCGTGTGCCATTTTTTTTCTATAACAACAGGAAATAAAACGGTTCAGCTATTTATCGGCAATTTATGTATAACTTATCGAGCCGCGACTTGAACGTTTCGATTGTATTGCTGTTTACTACCTCCGCTGGAAGTTTGTTCCATTCTTCGACAACTATATACGTGAGAAAATTGCGCGTGATGTCGAGTGAGAAACGCTTCCCAACGATTTTGAATCTATTGTTCCTAGTCACTCCGTTTGTATCTAGAGTGAAAAGGCTCGCTCGGTTGACGTTTTCCTTACCCTTCACAATCTTCCACACTTCTATCATGTCGCCTCTGACTCGACATTTCTTTAGCTAATAAAGATTGAGTTCACGAAGCCTGTCTTCGTACGATTTATTCCGCAGCGAGGGGATGAATTTGGTAGCTCTACGTTGAACCTTCTCAAGTTAAATAACGTATTTTCTAAGGAATGGAGACCAGAATTGAACGGCATATTCGAGATGCGGTCTAACAAATGCATTAAATAACTTGAGTATACTGTGTTGGTTTTTGTACGAGATAGTGCGGGATATCATACCTAGCATTTTGTTGCCTTTCTTGGCAGCATCGTTACATTGCTTGCTGCTTTTTGAGTCATTACTAAAGATGACACCTAAATCTCTCTTCGGTGACTGGAATGAGTTTCTTTCTAGACTTTGAATATTCGTGTTTGGAGTTATGAGGACCTATGTGCAAAGCTTTGCATTTGTCTACATTAAATTTCATTTGCCACTTTTCTGACCAATCAACAATTTTGTTCAAGTCTAGTTGAATCTGTTGACACTCTAGTTCAGTTTGTACTTTTCCTCCGATCTTAGTATCGTCTGCAAACTTGCTAATGTTTGAGAGTACGTTGCTATCGAGATCGTTAATGAATATTATTAAGAGAACTGGCCCTAACACGGATCCTTGAGGCACGCCGCTTGTAACATTACCCCAGAGGGAGGAGGCGCCGTTAAGTACAACTCGCTGCCGTCTGTCCGTAAGCCATCATTTCATCCAGTTGTTAAGTTCGCCTCGAATGCCGATGCTGTGCAAGGTCATATGTTACTCCAAGGATCGTGGTTGTGGACCTGTGGGGTATAGAAGTGCTCATGCTGTTCTCCGATCATCAGGCTTTGAGAGAGATTAGGAATGAGCTACTAAAAGTGTGCTGCTGCGGTTTCGTGTTTGTGGGGTTGTGTGATGATTGCAAGGTCATCCGCGTAGGAACTGAAATAGGTGCTGAGTGCATGAGCGTGTTGAAGAGGGAAGAGAAGAGGAATGTGCCCTGGGGAAAACCGTCGGGGAAGTGGCGTGTTCGTGATATCTTGTTATTGTACACAGCGTGTGCATGTCTGCAAAAGGGAAAACGAGCAAACCACTTCTTTTAGTTTGGATGGATGTGCCGAGTATCTTGTTTACGAGGACGTGTCTTGGACCCGTGTCGAGGGCCTAACTAATGTTTATCGCGCACACCAGGGTACTTAGAGCTGGCTTCGTGGATGGTCTGTGTGAGGTTGGTGGGATGGATGAGGAGTGTTGTGTCGAGTAATCGTGTTGCGTAAAGGAAAATGGGGCATGGACATTACCTTTGTTTAGAACCAGTTTCTCAACAGAAATCACGGCATTCTGAAGGAAATAAATAGGTCTATGAGATTGGATCTGTAGGGGCTTAGTTATGGTTTGAAATGGGTACGATTTTAGCTTGTTTCCAGTGGTTGGGTTTGGTGTTGTGTTGAACATGTCAGCGAAAATGGTGATGACGTGTGGACCTAAGGGTTCAAAGTGAAGGTATCCAATGGCATCGTCAATTAGTAATTCTTGTAATTGCCTGAGTATCTTCGTATTGTCTGAACGCTTGTGATTGCTGGCGAGTGTTTGCATAGTGTTTGTGAGTATATCTCCTTGTTGATGGTCTGATGGTATGGTGCTAGTCTTGGGTGGTAGGCTGACCTCGTGCGTGTCTATATGACTGGTCTTTTTGTTGTTGAGGCTCCTGATAAGTTTAAATAATTTTGATGGAGAGATTCGGAAGTTGGTGTTTTTCAGCACATCCTGCCACAGGTTTGTCTGTTGCTCACGAATGTTCGTCCCTTACTGAGTTCAGAGTTCGAATGTGTATGATTCTGTCTTTTCACTGGAGAGATGGCGGAGCGGTGGTAGAACGAAGATCCCTTGTCGACGCGGATTGAGGCGCTGCCGTCGGAGCCGACAAGGCCCTCGGACGCACAAGGGAGGAGCCAACAGGAGGGAGGGGATCAGCGGGGCGCCAGGTAAAGCTGCGGGAGGAAGTCTGCAATTTTCAAGGTCTGTATTTATGTTGTGGGCTTGGTGGCTATTAATACTTCACCACCCACGTGGTATTTTTAGCATTTCTTGTGTAGTGAATTGCGCTCTCGTATGTCTTGGGACCAGTGTGTGTTGGATTGTGTCACCGGCTTGGAGAAGGAAAACCGGTTTCTGATTATTTCCCCCAAAAGGAATGGCAGCGTTAATGTGTCGCGGATTTGGTGCCTTCTGTGTGGTCGATTGATCAAAGGCCTGTACAGCGCACAAACTGCAGGCACGACGCGCCATCAACGGCGACGTGAACGGCAGGAAGGGTTTTAGGGACATTCACGAAGGTCCCACCCAGAACGCCCTCCCTTCCCCCCCCCCCGTGAACAGGTGCGATGATCCGCCCAACGCTCGCCGGCTCCCTCGTTGGACGGCCTGCTCATCAATTCGAAGATGTTTGATTCTGTGGTTGTTGTCCTTCATGCTTGTTTTACCAAGGAATTTGAGCCCTGAGCTAGGAAGAGTTTGAACTGTACATTTTTATTGGATGCTGCATAGCTATCCGTGTTGAGGCCCACTTGTCTTCTGCACGACCAAGGGCGTATCGTATCGTCTCCAAAGAGAGACCACAGTCCATTGATTTAGAGGCACCAGTCAACAAAGTCGGTTTCAGCTAACGAGGAGGCTCTCATCACTCGTTATCTACTGTGAAGTCTTTTGCGGTTACCCTGCTGCTATTCTGTTTTCCTTCTACCATGCAGAGTCGAGTAAGTTCTCTGCCCTCACACTCTCTCTCCTTCATTACATCAATTACTCCCTTGCGCCTCCGACAGTACCTTCCGGGCTTGTCTCTCCACTCCGGACCCGTCTCCACTCCCCTCTCTCCAAGATGCGGTGTTCTCTTCATTAGGCCAATCGAAGCTGTCGCTCTCTGCATTTATTTACCTCTGCATGCTAAGGCTGTCTGACGCTCGCTTCCCCTCTCCTCTTTCTCCTCTCCTCACATGCACCTCCGGAAGGACTGCTGGGTGTTCACTGACCACTCCCGCCACCTGCACCATCACACTAGGCGACACTCTCCCCCGATCAACGATCACAGCAGCTTCAGCTGCCACGTGTAATGAGCTAAGCGCCTTTGCAGTGTGTCTAGCCGCCCTGCTGCACCTGCCATGTGACTGCACCGAAGGAAGTTATAGGCCTACTGTGTAGTTGTGAAGGCGCATGAGCTAAGCGCCTTTGCAGTGTGTCTAGCCGCCCTGCTGCACCTGCCTTGTGACTGCACCGAAGGAAGTTATAGGCCTACTGTGTAGTTGTGGAGGCGCATGAGCTAAGCGCCTTTGCAGTTTGTCCAGCCGCCCTGCTGCACCTGCCTTGTGACTGCACTGAAGGAAGTTATAGGCCTACTGTGTAGTTGTGGAGGCGCATGAGCTAAGCGCCTTTGCAGTGTGTCTAGTCGCCCTGCTGCACCTGCCTTGTGACTGCACCGAAGGAAGTTATAGGCCTACTGTGTAGTTGTGGAGGCGCATGAGCTAAGCGCCTTTGCAGTGTGTCCAGCCGCCCTGCTGCACCTGCCTTGTGACTGCACTGAAGAAAGTTATAGGTCTACTGTGTAGTTGTGGAGACGCATTATGTTGGCCTGTCTTTCATTTCCTAGTGTACCCACGCAAACCTGATTCGGAAGCTCTTCCTGACTAGTTTCAGTTCCACCTCAGAGAGGTGGCTTGTAAAGTCTGCGGAGACCACTCTTCATATTTACTTAACTCGTAAACAGTTTCGACGACGTCAATGAGAACTGGTCTGACTCTTTGACTAGTTGAAATGTGCATTTAAAATTAAGCAAATGCGACTTGCATTATCAATAATTACCCGAATAATTGTATACCGACTTCTTGCTCTGTCAAGTCCAGCTCTATTAAGTTTTGAGCTGCATTTTAAAGTTCTCTTCCCATGACCATCAAAGAAGTATTAATTCGATGAACAAAGTGAAGTTATTTAAAAGTAAATCAAACAGTATGAACTGGAAAATATCATCGTAATAGTGAGAACTGTGCTGTTCCGATTTTTAAAATGGGTTCAAGACATATATTTTTTAGACGTATGATTATTTAGGCCATGCTTCCCATTTGTTGATGTTGAGTAAATAATCTTTCAGAAATCGTTTCTGCGCATGTTGGTATGTCTTGATGTCACTCGAATGCTGTCTCAGCCTTACTTTGTTGGTATGTCTTAATGTCACTCGAATGCTGTCTCAGCCTTACTTTGTTGGTATGTCTTAATGCCACTCGAATGCTGTCTCAGCCTTACTTTGTTGGTATGTCTTAATGTCACTCGAATGCTGTCTCAGCCTTACTTTGTTGGTATGTCTTAATGTCACTCGAATGCTGTCTCAGCCTTACTTTGTTGGTATGTCTTAATGTCACTCGAATGCTGTCTCAGCCTTACTTTGTTGGTATGTCTTAATGTCACTCGAATGCTGTCTCAGCCTTACTTTGTTGGTATGTCTTAATGTCACTCGAATGCTGTCTCAGCCTTACTTTGTTGGTATGTCTTAATGTCACTCGAATGCTGTCTCAGCCTTACTTTGTTGGTATGTCTTAATGTCACTTGAATGCTGTCTCAGCCTTACTTTGTTGGTATTGGTAGGTCTCAATTCTATGAGAACATCAATTCCTTAGAGCCTTCCCAGTTTACAGGTTTTAAAGGTTTCTAAATATGTTGTATATGTAATCAAAATAATTTTGCAACGTATATTGTCATGTAGTGTTGTGATGCAGTCATTTAATAGTGGTACTGCGTTCAAATGCGCCCTACTGCTTGTATGTCTTTTCAACGTCTGTTGTGGCCCCTTCTTCTTACGTTAACACTTATTGACGACTGAGGGCCACACTAATTTGAGTTCGGTCAGCCAGGTGAGGTCTACGGCGGGTGCCTAGGTAAATGACACTCACCCTTTTACTCACTCTCGAGTTGGCTTGACTTTGATTGACTTTACGTTTATCTTTCACTTTACCAATTTTCCACCAACGCAACGATAAAAATAAGTATGTGTGTAAGGAGGGACAGAAAAAAAACTACTTTAAAGCTTTTCTTAATCTATATTTAATGAAGTTATTTCAAAGGAGATGAACCTCCCATACACGCGCATATACCCACTTCATGTCGATCGCACGCCGCACACAAGTAACTGTCGCTACAAAAGATATATTCAGGCCCATGTAACCCTGCACCTTAAAATCAAAATATGGCCTGGATGCCAACAACTAAAATTACACACCTAGAGAAGAATATAAACGCAAGAGAAAACTCTTCCTAGTAAATAATGAAAAAACACAAGAGAAAACTCTTCCTAGTAAATAATGTAAACACAAGAGGAAACTCTTCCTAGTAAATAACACGAACACAAGAGGAAACTCTTCCTAGTAAATAATGTAAACACAAGAGAAAACACTTCCTAGTAAATAATGTAAACACAAGAGAAAACTCTTCCTAGTAAATAATATGGCAACAAGGGAAATCTCTTCCCAGGAAATAATGCAACAAGAGAAAACTCTTCCTAGTGAATAATATGGCAACAAGGGAAATCTCTTCCCAGTAATTAATGCAACAAGAGAAAACTCTTCCTAGTAAATAATATGGCAACAAGGGAAAACTCTTCCCAGTTTAGTGTCTATGTTGTCGCCGAAGGTCTTTTTTTTCAGATTTGGGAAGGACCAGCCTTTGCTGGCGGTCTTTCGCGCTCACCGGGAGGAAGGGTAGCAGGGCCCAGCCCTGGTCCTTGGAGATGATGTATGGCAGCCTCCTTTGCGCTCGTAAACGCGCGGATGAATCGGCCAGGGACACTGCTGGCGATGGTCGATGATGGTCCTTGACGATCTTTGATGGTCTTTATGTAGTGAAACTGACCACCGAACGCTTTTCTTGGATTGCTTCTTTAAATGAGTGTTTAAGGACACACTTGAAAACTCTAAGGTCCGTATAAAAAAACACACTTGAAGATCTAAGATCTGTTTAAGGACACCTTGAAGATCTAAACTTGAAGATCTAAGATCTGTTTACGGACACACTTGAAAATCTAAACTTGAAGATCTAAGATATATTCGTTTACTACTTGGGGGTTTCGGGCAAAGGCGCGGAGGGTTTCAAGTCGCTAAGTCTGGCCACAGGACGACGGACACTCCTACGCTTCACATCGGAGCTGGTGAACAAGAACCCTTGTCACTCACCGCCCGCGGCTTTTATGGTGCGCTCTAATGACGTCATCGCCCACCGTCGCCCGTGGCTAGGTGGGGCCCCAGCGTCGCAGTTCCCTTGGGCAAGAAAAAAAAACCTCTGCCGGTGTGCACTGGTGGTATGTTGCTCACGGACCTCTCCAGCTGTGTAGGCGTGAAGAAACGATTTCACGCCGGCCTCGCGACCGTGCCTCCCTGTCACGCCTGAATTAATCAGGAGCAATTCCTTCGGGGGACGAAGGCCGTCGACGTATCAAGTCGCATAGCGCCGGGTCTTGTTGTTTGTCAGCAAAACGCGCTGACATATAGTCTACTGGTAGGGCGCCTTGCCTGGCCTCCATCGTACGATGATTGTTTTTGCAATTTCTTGCAACAATGCCGCGCCACCTCTTCGGTCTCCACTGACCTGAGCGGCCTGTGGGCTGCCTAGCGGATACATCTGGTATGTGTCTTCAAGGATACCGCAGTCTGTATTTTGTGCAGCGGTGTGTCATTCGAGGATACTTGTAGAAACCGTAGAAGGCGGCCGGCCTCGCCACACAGTCTCTTGGTGTATGATTGACAGCGGCTCCTCCTCGACAGCGGCTCCTCGCGCTGTCACAAAAACTTAATCTTTTTCCTCTCATCTTTCACTCCTATGTTTTTTATATCTTGAATCCTAACAGATTCCCTTCTGATCGCTACTCATCTCTATTTTATTTCTTGTAACATTGGCAAAGGGGTAGGAATTAATTGGGGGACAAGGAGGCGTGGAGTAAGATGACATTGAATTGAATTAGACGTGATTGATGACGTGGGAAGGTAGGATGGAGTGGGACGCAAGGTCACGAGGAAACAGGATGGAGTGAGACGCTAGGTGACGAAGAAACAGGACGAAGTGGGACACGGGATGACGAGAAAACAGGGTGGGGTGGGACGCAATACAACGTGAGGAAACGGGATTGAGTTGGGACACAAGGGACAAGGAAACAGGATGGGGTGGGGCACAAGATAACGCGAAGAAACAAGATATAGTTGTGACTCAAGGTTTCCTCGTCACCTTGTGGGGTTGGGACACAAGATGACGAGGAAACTGGATTGGGTGGGACACATGATGATGTGAAGAAACTGGATAGGGTGAGTCACAAAGATGACACGAGAAAACCGAATGGAGTGGGACACACGTTCACGTGAGGCAAGAGAAAGAAGTGGGACACGTCATGACACGAGGAAACAAGATGGAATGGGACACAAGTTCATGTGAGGCAATAGAGAGAAGTGGGACACAAGATGACCTGAGGAGACATGATGGATTGTAATGGACCTTTTTATGAGTTTAATGTGAGAGTTCTTGCCGAGATCCTGTACAAGACGAAGGGAGAAGAAGGCGAAGACGAGGCAATCAGTAGTGCACGAAACATTGAAATACCGTGAGTTGTGTTTCATGCTACGCACAGACTATTACTCTGAAAAATATACCGATCGGAACTCTACTTTTCAAGAGGAGAACTACATGCATTGTAAGCTGGTACTTTTCAAGAGGAGAACCACATGCATTGTAAGCTGGTACTTTTCAAGAGGAGAACCACATGCATTGTAAGCTGGTACTTTTCAAGAGGAGAACCACATGCATTGTAAGCTGATACTTTTCAAGAGGAGAACCACATGCATTGTGAGCTGGTACTTTTCAAAAGGAGAACCACGTGCATCGTAAGCTGGTACTTTTCAAGAGGAGAACCTCATGCAATGTAAGCTGGTACTTTTCAAGAGGAGAACATGCTTTGTAAGCTGGTACTTTTCCAGAGGAGAACCACATGCATTGTAAGCAGGTATTTTTCAAGAGGATAACCACATGCATTGTAAGCTGGTTCTTCTCAAGAGGAGAACCACATGCATTGTAAGCTGGTACTTTATAGGTAGAATAGTTCCCTTAGCTTCAATAAGAAGTCGAGTCTTCTCTCGTATGAGGTCAGTATTTGCTGCCTCCACAGTACGACTGTTGCATTTGTTCAACTATCTCATTTTGTGTAGGAGAGTACTGTCTCAGTTATCTTTCCGTGTTAGAAAAACGTAGGTACGTGAAGCCTCAGAAAACTGAAGGCATTGCGGGCGCGAGTGCGAGCGGCGTAAAGCTGGTCACCGTCGACATGTAGCTGAAGGCGTTACGGGCGCGCGTGTGAGCGGCGTAAAGCTGGTCACCATCGACATGTAACTGAAGGCGTTACGAGCGCGCCTGTGAGCGGCGTAAAGCTGGTCACCATCGACATGTAGCTGACGTTACGGGCGCACGTGTGAGCGGCGTAAAGCTGGTGCGTGGTAAAGCTGGTCACCATCGACATGTAACTGAAGGCGTTACGGGCGTGCCTGTGAGCGGTGTAAAGCTGGTCACCATCGACATGTAGCTGAAGGCGTTACGGGCGCGCGTGTGAGCGGCGTAAAGCTGGTCACCATCGACATGTAGCTGAAGGCGTTATGGGCGCGCGTGAGAGCGGCGTAAAGCTGGTCACCATCGACATGTAGCTGAAGGCGTTACGGGCGCGCGTGTGAGCGGCGTAAAGCTGGTCACCATCGACATGTTACTGAATGCGTTACGGGCGCGCGTGTGAGCAGCGTAAAGCTGGTCACCATCGACATGTAGCTGAAGGCGTTACGGGCGCGCGTGTGAGCGGCGTAAAGCTGGTCACCATCAACATGTAGCTGAAGGCGTTACGGGCGCGCCTGTGAGCAGCGTTTACCCTGTTCACCCGCTTCCTAAGATGTCAAACTATAAATACTCATCGTAGACATTTTTCTGATCCTTCCAACTTTTTTTTTTGCTCTATTGTCATAACTATCGTATGTTATCACCCTAAATCATATCAGGAAATGCTCTCAAGTAGAGTGCATGCTTTCTCCCCCTCTGATTACAACGCAGCATGAAATACTTCTTACACAGCGAGACAACGCATTTCCTTAGGCGCTCCCCGATCACACCAGCTGCCGGGCGCTGCCCGTAAATGATGTAGAATTTATTACTGTGTATATGCTGTCGATTACTCCATTGCTGTCTGTTTGGCCTTCATTGTTATTCTATTATTCCTGCTCAATGCATTGCTTCAGTTTGAGTTGTTGCCGGCGTTCACTACCCAGTGTGTTCTCCGGTCATGGTACTGGGTAGTCCTTGTTGCTGTTAAATGCCTTTGCTGCCACTCTTTCCTCCAGTGAGCATCAGAGTGCACCAACAGCCTCGAACCCTGCCGACAGAATACTGCTCCCACTGAACTCATCACCGACCAAACAGTTCAAGTAAACGTAAACTGTTGGGAAGCGATGACTGTTCACGTAGAAGGAGAACTCAGAAAATTGTCGAGCCCTGTGATGCTCTTGGTACACCCAGTGGCCTGGACAGTGTTACTTAATTGCCGGGGAGGGTTACTTATCTGCAGGGGCAATATATTTGAATGTTTGCGTAGGGCTTAGTATTTAATTGATATACTATTCTTTTGAGCGTACAAGGAATTGATTGGTACCCGGCTTTGGAATGCTGAGTGATGGAGTGATACTGCAGCAGTGCACATGCACCCGGAACTAGGCCACTTCCCTTCAGATGTACACGTTCACAATTTGCTGGAGTTGTTCCTTGGTGTTACTGCGTCATGCGATTATGCGCACCCTGTAGGGAAGTGTGGGCAAAGCTGGCGGTGATCCTGCCAACAATCTCTTGTGTTGGCTGCAAGTAGATGGAACTCTTCATTTTGGGCAGTCCTTGAGCGTAGGTGTTTAGCGCCTGAAGATGTTCTAGGTCATGGAAGTTTACAGTACTTGTCCGTGAAATGAATGTAGCTGTAGCACAACGCAGCCCCCTACTCCCCGCACCTCTTATTTTACACTTCCTACAGTTGCACACCTATCTTCCTCATACTTGCCCACCTCTTGCCCGTGCTTCTCCTTCGCTGTTGTCAACCTCCTGTTCTTTGCATGCAATATTTCGAACCCCTTCTTCATCATTAGTTTCGTCGTTTCTCCTTCTCTGTTCTTGTACTACGAGAAAAAATAACAGCACTTTGCTATTCTGGCTTCATTTATTAATTCAATAAAAGCACAAGATAATTGAGTAAATCTCTCGTGTTAATGTTTTTCTTTACATTTCCATGTTATTTAAATAAATATTGTTTTACAAACCAATCAAATTTGCTAAATGCAACAGGTACGGGTCATAGCTTCCCCATACAATACTTTTTACTTCTTCATTAAAGGTCTGCAATTTTTTTATGGAAACATCGATCATTTGGGTGTGTGTACTTAGACCATTATGGCCTTTGCACTCCCCTCGTCTCCCCTCGTTCCCCCACATCCCGTCGCTCAGGGCCTCTTCCATTAATTGGGATCAACTTGCCGATCCAAGTTTGCTGCGTTAGCGGCGACAAGCCAACCTAACTTGCGGGAGTGGTGGGCACGCGTGGATGGGGAGTGGTGGGCACGCGTGGATGGGGAGTGGTGGGCACGCGTGGATGGGGAGTGGTGGGCACGCGTGGATGGGGAGTGGTGGGCATGCGTGGATGGGGAGTGGTGGGCACGCGTGGTTGGGGAGTGGTGGGCACGCGTGGTTGGGGAGTGGTGGGCACGCATGGTTGGGGAGTGGTGGGCACGCGTGGTTGGGGAGTGG
>SDVV010017833.1:0-13898 GCA_016164225.1 Gammarus roeselii
ATATATATAAACTGCACCAATTCTGTTTTTGTGAAGAAATCTGATGATAGAATCAAATACCATTAAAAATAGTTCGTATTTTCTCACTTAAACCTTGTTTACAGCTCATAAAATTAGGTAAAAATAAAAAAATCATGTTCCTCTTAGCTTAATCTATGTTTGTTTTACTTCCTCAGTTAGATTCAAATAATCACCAGCAAAAACTCCCCAAGGAAGGTCTTATTCGAAAATACCCGCAAAAAACATTAGTTGATCACCTTAGAATAAATAATTTCATCCAACATCAAATCAAAATTCATATTTTCAAATCTGCTTTTTTACACAGGATAAAGAATGCAGAACTTAGTCCAGTTCATATTCAAATTGATACTCACTTTCCCAGTTCATGATGATTGCTGGTATGCTTGAATGGGGAATTTGCCACCATAGGTACACTTTCGGACTTCTGATTTGCGATTGTTCTCCCAATCAAACGCTAAATAGTTCGGCAAATGGGCAATTCAAAACGGGGCCGTAAGCTCTGCCAACAAGTAAAGGAGGTCAACAACGGAAAAAGTTAATCGGGTATGCCACTAGGGGCTCAATTAATGCAGAGGCAGTCAACATTGATACTTGGCTGCCAGCTGTTGAATCAAAATTGGAAAGCGTCCAGGGATAATTTCATGAATTTAATGATATGATAAACAGAAAATAATGTAGTCAATGCAACTGCTGAGGTCACTCTAAATCGAGTAAATTAGTTTGAAGTTCACCCTGAATCTGAACTGGTCAAGAAGCTTACAGCGCCACGGACGTACACAGCAATGATCGCATCACATCGTTCGAAAACTGAGTCAAAGAAAACGAGGCATTGTACGCAACTGAAGTAAACAGCGTGCAGCCAGACGGTGGCAAAGCCTCACACGTGAGTCATTGCCTCGCCGAAACCAAACCGACACGCGAAATCGATTGAAAGTATTACAAGATGAAATTTGCTGGGAGATTACAAAGGAAATTATTGTGATCGGTGATAACAGTGTTGCCTCTTTCAAATCATGCCATCGAAAAGAGAGACCTCAAAAACTAAAAATATTCGATTAGCTATACATGATAATTGACTAGGTTGAAGGCATAGTCTAAATGGGGATACCTTCTTCTTAACCTATTATATTAGAAGTCTGAGCAAATGACGTGGCAAAGACGGAAGAGCCATGGGAAGGGTATCAAACTATGTTTAAAATCATCAAACAATCAAACGTAAACATACTGCCATCCTGCTCATCCGAATCAAAGTAGATATAATTTGAGCAAGATGATATATCCGAACAGCCGCTTTGTAACATTATGTGAAGTTCAGCAATTATCATTCTCTGACTATTGGGAAACAATGAACGACCTAGTGTACTCTGAGTTTTAAAGAAACATCTACAAGGGACGCATCAACACGCATGGACTTGATACTCTCGAAAAAATCTTTCAGAACATTGCTTCTAAACTCATTAATGTAAATGGATCAAAAACTTAGTTCCGACAAAATTCGTCCACCCGAAACCAATTCCAAGATTTTGACAGAACAGCGAGATCCGGTGCCAGATCTGTCCCCAGCCCGGAAACAGTCCCCGCCTGCACCGGACGCTAACCCAGATGCAAAAATGGTGTAAAGCTACCGCCAACAAACGATTGGGTACCAATAGAAGAGAACATCGATATCCCGATGTAGTCCCTGAAAAATCTTACAAAACTCGCGTCTCAAACAATAGCAACGGAAACCGATCCGTTGAAGGCGGTAACCACATCCAAGGTACCGACAGAGGTCGCTGCCCCAAAAAAATTATTCGTGAAATTGAACACAAAAGTGATGGCCACAGTGGAACGCCTCAAAATGGGCACAATGTATGCAAAGAAACTAGAGTCAGTGGGACTGCCGGTACCCTCAAATATTATTATATAAACGCTAGTATCCAAGACAAAATAGATGAATTGGGTATTTATGCAATGAACGAAGAGACAGACATAATCGCAATCACAGATTCGTGTAAGCACTCGTCATGCAGGTGGAAGCAGCACTCGCCGTGCATGTTTAAGCTCTCGTCGTGCGGACGGAAACACTCACCATGCATATGGAGACTTTTGACGTGTAGTGCTCAAAATAGCCCAATTCAGTTCTTGATGTTCGGTTAGAGGCGTTTATAGCCCAGCCCACTCACATTCCGCCCACTCAACACCACAGTGAGGATCCCCAAGGAGTCCTGCTGCTTAATATTTCCGCGCATTAATGTCCTTGAAACGGACACGGGAGAGAACCTCGAACATGCTACCGACACGCAAATCGCGTGTCGCTAGATCTACTATGCCACCCAAGCGTACGATGAAGACAGCGACTGCCACTTCTGAGAACCTAGATAATAATGTCTCTGAAGACGGTAAGCACATCGTTGCAGCCATAAGGTAACAGTTTGAAAATGTAACGGGAACGTTCCGTGTGTCGTTGGCTGAAAAAGAATCGACAAACTGGGAAACCAGAGGCAGAAGTGATGGCTCTAATGGAGAGGGGTTCAAAGGTTGAGGAGCAATTTGACGATGCCGACGCGCATGAGAGACGTGATACCCTAATCAATTCCAGTGAAGCTGTTCCAGCACTGCACAAAGATAAGAACTGTTCGAAGATTGCATGCGTGCTGGTAAGGGGGAAACTCAAGCTGAATCTCTCCCCTTCCGATGGTTTTACCGGCCACCGACTTGGTGGAAAACCGATCACTCAGATGCCGGATAATGGCAGTATCGTGGTGGAGCTCTGCTGGGGACTTGAAGAGGGACATCATGTGCGCGTGTAGACAGCTCATTACTGAGACCCTGACTACGACTAGTAGTAGATTAGATTAGATTCAAGTAAGGAAGACAAACGAGCACAAGTGCTCATGTCGAGTGTTTCCTTGAAAGAAGTGAAAGAAGAGTAGGGAATAGTCAACGAGGCTTTAGAATTCACGCACACATACAGAAATAGAAGGTTGTATGGATAGAAAAGAGAAAAAACCCAACTACCGGCACCTCCATACTAGTTACTACCCTACTACTACCCGAGGCATTTCAGCCCCGGAGAAGAAAGGGTCGAGTGTCAGAGCGACGTTTCAGGAACGGGGCGAACAAGATGGGAAGCGAAGAATTTGGGTTTCAGGCGGTCGAGCAAAGACGGCCAAGCCCATACGCTCAGCGGACTAACACTTTTCCTCGAGCGCATGCCCATCGGCTTGTCCCAGAAGTTGGGTCAGACGGACTCCAACTAGGTATTAGGTCTACTTCGAAGAAGCATAAGGGATTAAATTTTGACAAGTATGTGCATATTTGGGAGGAGCACCACACCCAGCTGCTTGGGTATTGGTCCTCTCCCATGTGCTCAGAAGATGAACTCTTCTGTACGCAAGCGGTTCCTTGAAGGCTGTCGCACTTCAAGGTGAGATGTCGGATTGACTTCTCCTAAGGATAGACCAGCCCTTGGCTGATCTAGAGTCTAGGCCGGAATTTTCATAAAATGTCGTGTGTTTTGATAAATGGAAATGTAGGAGAGCTCCACGCCCAGTTTCCTGAGAGTGGTTCTCCCTAGTGTTTAGTAGAGTAAGTCTCTGAACACGTGTGAATGGTCCTACAGGAGCATTTCAAGTTTCGTGTGAGATGTCAGAAGGACATCTCCAAAAAAATTGCTCGTGGCAACTAATATGTATAGTCTATAGTCATATAGACATTTTTAAATTTGATGAATAGTTATTGCAGAATTTATTCAAAAAAAGGCGAGAGATCAGTATTTGCATTTTGAATTTAGACATTAGTCAAGAGAAAATCAAATATTTTTTAGTTTCGACAAGTATTTAGCGTAGAATTTAATACGAAAATGAGCAAAAAAAAAATTGACACTGTTAAACATCTTTTGGAAGGAGGTTAATATTTACACGTTGCGCTGTCGCACCAGGTCCCACCCGAATCTCTTTCGTCTTCTACCGAAGAGAAGACGGTTAGTTATCCGCAATATACAAGGGAATAGATTCCATGGTGGATGTCGGCGGGGCATCTCCAAGATATTTCAAATTGAGTTGCTAGATGACAAAGGGGCATCTCCAAAATATTTCAAGTTGAGTTGCCAGAAGGCATCTCAAAGATATTTCAAGGTGAGATGCCAGAAGGGCAGATCCAAGATATTTCAAGGTGGGATGCCAGAGAGGCTTCTCCAGGATATTTTATCTGTGAGAAAGAGGTTAGCAGTTATGTCCCTCTGCTCCCTGCTGCACTAGGTCTCACCCAAATCTGTGTTCCAGGAGAGAAGACTGCAGTCATCAACATTGTAAAGGGAATAGATTTCAAGGTGATATACCAGAGGGGCATCTCCTAGATATTTCAAAGTGAGATGCCAGAGGGGCATCTCCAAAATATTTCAAGGTGAGATGCCAGAGGGGCATCTGTAAGGGACTGTTTCACTAGGTAACCGGCGCTAGTACTATATGTTGTTAAGTATTGTTTAATATCAGTCTCTTTTCTTTTTTCTTTTTCCCTCCTGACACGGAGTGAAGAAGAGAAAGAAGGAAAGAGTACCATCGTGTCGACAGGGTCTTTCAACAGGAAGATACTCACTGTCTAAACAATGGATGTTATAGCCGAATATACGCCACATTGTAGAGTTCAGCAAAAGCTCTCCTCTTGGTGCAGGCTCGATTTTCATATATCATGAATAATAGGGGTGAGCCGCCGATGCGGCTCATCGGTAAGCGTCGCTGGGTCGGCGGCAGACTTCACTTGCACTTTATTTTCGAATCTACATTGTACCGTAGAGTTGAGCAACGCTCTCCTCCTGGTGTGGTTGGATTTTCGCATAGCATGCGGTGTGTCTATCTTTCTCCATTTTTGCACTCTCTTTTTCTACTTTCGCTTGAGTTGGTCAGCAATAGCAATCATTATATTGTTGCTGATAATGAGATCATAAGTAATAATTAACATCTACTACTACCAGCGACAATGCTATTATCGTTACTAATAATGGATTTATTAGTAGAAATAGCTTGAATTGTGAAGAGAGCCGTATCATGCTCCTTCCCTATATCCCTATATTTATAATCTCGACAGCTCCTGGGAAAGTCGTTTCGTTCTCAGGTTAAACAAGTCACATAGCCCGGTGCCTGTCGAGCACGTTTTGAACACATTCATGGATTCAGAGCCAACTACCGCAGCTGGTAAGTTTTTACAAGCCCGCGCGATTGCGATCGGGAACAAGTGTTGCGCTATAGTCGTAACGAAACGTTTTTCCGCAAGTTTCACCTCGTTGTTTCGGGTACAAATGTTGTGGACCCTGTCGAAGAGGCCGACAGGCTCACGTTGTTGAATCCCTTCAGGTATTTGAAGGTTTTAATGAGCGGGTCCCTCAGCCTTTGTTGCTCGAGGGTGATGAGCTCAAGCTTTTTATGGCTATCCTCTTAACTGTTGTGGCGTAGCTGCTGGATGAGCTTAGTTGCACGATGCTGGATTCGTTCCAGTTTGGCTATGTCCACCCTCATGTGTGGAGACCAGAATTGGACTGCATGCTCGAGGTGGGGACGGACCAGGGACGTGTACAACGGCAGTACTATGTCCTTTGTTTTTCAGAGGAAGTTACGAGAGATGTAGCCAAGGTTACGATTAGCTGTCTTGTAACTTTCTTCGATCTGCCCGTTCCATTTCACATATTTCGAGATTAGTCGCTCTGCTGGTCAACAGTTGCAAGATCGATTCCTACCATCGTGTGGTTGAAGTTGTCATTGCGAACTGTACATTTTGCAACATTGAAGGGCACCTGCCACGCTTCCGACCATTGGACGAGTTTTTTACGATCTTACTCCATGCTGCATGGCAGAGTGTCGTGTTGTCGGCAAACTTCGATACCTTGGACAGAAGACCCGCATCCATGTCTTTTACATAGATGAGGACGAGGATAGGACCCAGGACACTGCCATGGGGCACTCCAGAGGTAACAGGGGCCCACTCGGACAAGGCCTGGCCGATGCTGACTCTTTGCTAGCGCCCTGTTAGCCAGGCCCGCAGCCAGCGAAGTTTGTTGCCACCGATGCCAAGCTTAGAGACTTTGTGTAACAACTCCTGTGTGGCCCTTGTCAAAGGCTTTTTGAAAGTCTAGATAGATGACATACTGCCGTGCGGTGATCGTACTTGGTGATCACCTCATTGAAAAAGTCCAGCATATTCGTCAGCAACTCCTCAAATGGCGGAAGCCGTGTTGAGCAGGGTACACTAACACCATTGGGTAAACCGGACAAATTATCACCTGCTGCTAATTATGCTGCTAATTTCATTACAATATTTTTTACCTATTGCATTCTCCGCGTCAGCGCTTGTGCTGGTGTCACTATAGCCAACCTGCCATTCGGTGTTCCGACATTTCTTTGAGAAATTAAGCGACTGTAGTTCATCATGCCGTGTTGTTCAGTATTCGGTTGTAAGAACCGAGGAACTCCCTCTAAAGTTTCATTTTTTAGGTAACCTAAATCTCTGACTTTGAGGAAACAGTGGTTTCTTGCAACAGGTCGTCAGGATGTCTTCAATTTAAACAACGCCAATGTGCACGGCTCATTTTGATGATAGTTTTTTTGAAACAGGCATAAAAAACACCTTGCTTCCTCATTTATATAACGATAGAGGAATATTAAAGCCCGATACTGTCCCATCAAAAGGGTTACCGCATATGAGGAGGCCAACTGCAGAAGCAAGTATGTTTTTTGGATCAGTAAACAGCTGTGGTTCACTGAATTTTATTATAGGACTCATTTTTATTGAGAATGCATTTGGGTTATTTACCCTCCATCGAGATATTCTGGGTACACTTCTGGCTAACAGCAAGGTGAGCAGCTGTTGATTCTCATCTCGACAAGTACTAAATTGTCTACCAAGCTATCGATTCAGGTGGCTATGAGCATCATATTTATTGTTTTAGGCCAGTTCATAATTTCTTAGTATTTCAAGTCAATATATATGGGGGCATCCAAGATGCCATGAAGCATGGACCTGAACCAATGCTTGTTAATCATGACACAGCAAAACCAAGCGTGGGACTAAGTCTTACCAACTACCTGTGTTGTATAGGAGGGCAGAGTATTGAAATTTGTCCCTACACGCAGAGACTTGGGCGTCAGTGTAGATACCAGTCTCCGATTCCACCATCATAGTTGTGTGGTGGCTGCAGAGGCTGGTGGGTTGGCCAACTGTTTGTTGAGATCAACTGTTTGCAGGTCACGGGAATTTATGCTGTCCCTATATGTTTTGCCTATTCGTCCCCTTATTGAGCATGCATGCACATGGTGCACATGGTGCACATGGTGCACATGATGCACATGGTGCACCATGGTGCACATGGTCCTCAAACTCACCAAAAACTGTGATGAAAGGTGCACTAGAGTTTGAAACTTTCACCATTTCGATTTGCTAGGTTATAAACTGCCAATTCCAACAGCTGAATGCGACCGCTGATCCAAGTGATTGAACGATCATGTGAATGATATAAATGTATATATTATCAGGAAGCCAAACTATTGTATACCAACAATCACTTTTTCTATGGATAGGGGTGGATGGATGATTATTCATTTATAGATCATCAACGCGACGATTCAAGGCTCTTGCAGCTTCGACGATCCACCAAGGGGCCTGATCCTTTGAGCGGGATCAATTGTCCTCAAGGGTACACATCGGTCGCTGGCCTCGCGAACTCTCTCATTGAGGATGCGGCAGCAAGCGTCCACCGTACCTTCTCTGAGTTGTTTGATTAAGTTTAGCGCACTTAATTGTCCTCTCATCCCCTGAATTCTGCTCGCGCAAAATTTGAGCGGCGTACAGCTCCCAGGGGCTATACGGGGCACTTTGATGGTGAATTCTACCGCATTGTGGTCAGCACCTCCTAGTTTATTACCAACTCGGATGTTACCGACCAAGAGCTTCTCAGTTGACATGACTAGGTACAGCCTGTTGTTCCCTCGGGCTGGTTGTCAAAATACTGGGTCATGCCATTATCGGCGATAAACTCCGTAAGTTTATTGCCTGGGGCAAGTGAAGTTAGGCTCACCCAGTCAATATAAGGGAGGTTGGAGTCGCCGAAAGTGATAGTCTCGTGATTACTTGAGGCTATTTCTTCCAGCTTCTCATCGAGCTGGACATCTTGTATCGCAAGGATGTGACTATTGCGGTACAACAATGCCAGCCTCAGTGTCTTATGGGCCACTTTGATTTCTGCGTTAAGTATTTCGAAAGAAACTGTGGCGAGCGTTTCTCTAAGAAATGGATGCAGTATCTCTTTTATGTACTGCACGAACCCGCCCTTTCGTTTTCTAGGGGTGGGTTTGTCAATGCTGAACATTTTGTAGCCTGGTAGCATTATCTCTGCTGCCAGGTTTCTACTCTGGAGATTGAGCCATGTTTCGTTATGTCAATGACATCAAACGAATACAGGGTCGCCAGTCCACTCAGTTCTTTAACTTAGGGGCATAGGACTGCACGTTACAGAAGAAGACCTTAAGACGGTGCGTGTCTCGGCTTCGACTTCTCCATCTCTGGTGGGGTCTCGACCTGGCGGCTGTGGACCAGGATCTTGACTATCCCAAGAATTGCCTTCTTGTGGGCCCTGTAACGCATCTACCGTGCCCACAACTTCTTCCTCCTGGAGCGAACGATTGGTCATCGCTCCCGTCGGGGAATTTGCTGCAGGCACGGGGCCCTCTAAGTAGGGTTCCCTGCGGCCAAAACTGAACCGTTTAAAGCACGCTGGACCCCTAACTTTTGGGCATAGCATTTCTCAGCGCTTAGATGGAGCAGTCTACCAAGTCGGGCATTTCCTACATCATTCAGGTGTAGGCCGTCTCCTAGGAAAAGATTGGGCCTCTCCCGAAAGACATCAAACAAGTTGATGGAGGATACTCCATTGGACTTGCAAATGGTCTCGAGGGCTCGATTTGTATAGGTTAATTTACTATACAGTTCGTTATCATCATTCATTCGCGGCAAGATGGATGTGAGGGCCACTCGATCCGTTTTTGCCTTGAAGTTAGAAACCAGCTGCCTATACTGGCAAGCAGATCTTCCGACCTTGTCCTTTCAAGACCAATGGTGCCTACATGGCAGATTATGAGTGTCTCCCGGCTGGAAACCTCAACCTTCGCCAGGGCACCTCTGATATTCTCAGTCGTGGCACCGGGCTTGCAAATAACCCGCCTCTTTGCCTTACACCTCTCAGCAAATTCAACCGCCTGGTGTCGGACGATAGAGTCACCTAGGACAAATGTCTAAATTTCACCGTCCATGTCGATGAACTTCTCAAAAGTGCTCCGCGTTGGTATCACAAACGCGGGTCGGTTCTCGAAGGTGAACCGGTTCTGGACTTGCTGAAATCCATCCGAATTTACACTGCCCCGTCAAGGTTGAGTGCGGTTTCGATCCGCGGATGTCTTGGTCCGAGGTATCGGCTTAGTCCCGGTTTTCAGTTTCCGGGCAGCCGATGACCTCTTGGCCTGACGGGAAGTAGGTACCCCGGGATTTGGGTATAGGGGTGGAAGCGAGTTGCGAGCTAACATCCAGCACCGGCAGCCCTGATATGGGCTTAGGGGTGGATGCGTGCTGCCGTTGCAGACTCTTACCCAGGACGTCACGGTAGGAAATCAGGGCAAGACCACCAAGACAACTCCGCGATCGAACTGGGTCCCCTCGGCCAATCCTCTCCCAAGATGCCTCTCCATCTAACAGTAAGACATGGACCACCAACTCATTAACTTTCACTAGCTACCTCGTCTGTTCCGCCGGGCCCTTACTAGCCTTCTCCATATTTAAACGTAAGTTTCTACTGAGGTCTGCAGCAAAACTCTCTAGACCACGTTTACTATCAAGGTCCTCTTGGACCTTACGTACCTCGGCTTTCACCTCCGCTACGGGCTCCCAAGTCCTGCCGATCTCCTCTCTCATATCCACATACTCACTGGCGACAGTGCGCAGCTGCTCCTCGAGGACATAGACCTTCCACGCAAGGATACCGTCCTCTCCGCTGTAGTCGTCCCTCCTCTGCAGACAAGGTGAGCCTGTCATCCAGCTCACAGAGCCTGTCATTCAGCCTGTCATCCTGCTCACTGAGCCTGTCATCCAGCTCACAGAATCGGCAGACGAGGTTACCCGCGACCTGAACTGAACTTCGAAATTCCTGAAGACGCTCCTGCTCATCCTGGCAAAGCAGACCGAGCAGTCCACCAGAATAGGAGGTATCCTCAAACATCGTCCGGGGGAATCTTCACTCTTCCAGCAGGCGCGCGCACTCACTTGGCTTACTAGTTTCATTTTCCTTATTAAATAGCACACTTAGTACAGTAAATGTTAACATTTGTCACAAAAACCAAAACACAAAATTGTCCGTTAGTAATCGGTAGGGGAACAAATTCGCGTTTTTTTAGTACTGTCATGTGTGTGTTGCTAGGATCAAAGTTTCGTCTCCTACATCCAATGCTCATGGAGCCAACTTTCTTCCAGTCAATACTCTAACAACCTATGCTTCTATAGCCAGCGTTTTTTTTAGCTAATGCTTCCACATCCAATGTTCATACAACCAATGCTCATACAGCCAATGCTCATACAGCTAATGCTATACAGCCAATGATCTTACAGCCAATGTTCATACAACCAATGCTCATACAGCCAATGCTCATACAGCTAATGCTATACAGCCAATGATCTTACAGCCAATGTTCTCACATCCAATGTTCATACAACCAATGCTCATACAGCCAATGCTCATACAGCTAATGCTATACAGCCAATGATCTTACAGCCAATGCTCATACAGCCAATGCTCATACAGCTAATGCTATACAGCCAATGATCTTACAGCCAATGCTCATACAGCCAATGCTCATACAGCTAATGCTATACAGCCAATGCTCATACAACCAATGCTCATACAGCCAATGCTCATACAGCCAATGCTCATACAATCAATGCTCATACAGCCAATGCTCATACAGCTAATGCTATACAGCCAATGATCTTAGAGCCAATGTTCTCACATCCAATGTTCTTACAGTCAACGTTATTACAGCTAATGTTTATCCAGCCAGTGCTCTTACATTCAATGCTTTTACAACAAACGTTTTCACAGCTAATATTCTTACAGCCAATACTCTGACATCCAGTGCCCATACAGCCGTAGACAACGTTTTAAAGCAAAGCGTCCTAATTATTTATATATGTACGTATTGCCGCTATATTGTTCATTGTATGAGAAAAAAAGGAACAACAGTACCTCTAGAATGTTAGGAATAAGTTTGAAAAATATAAATATATTCCTCGAAATTTGTTTATTTAATTACGACTGCCCCCCCCCCCCTTCCCACCCAGCGTCGCCCACTTGTTGATTATACTGGCTGTAATATCACCAATGTCATAGAAGGACGTATGAAGGGAACTGGTAATAATGAACATGCATCCTTTATTGAAGCGGATCGGTGTACCACTATCATAGTGCAGGTTGGTAATTACTGCTCATATGTACCACCTCATTGTGTGGCCGACTGACGACACTAATTACTGTTATTCAGGTCATCGCCAGGTCATTTGGAATCCTGTTTAAAGCCCCAACATTGAATCCGCTACGGTGAATGGCCTAATGAATACCTTGTAATTACCTAATAGAGCCTCATGGACCATTATATTCGTCACAGTTGCAGAAAAAGCTCACACAGCAGATTTAAAGGAGAAAATATATGACTTGAGTCTTTTTAATTAATGCGGGATCAATTGTTCAAAGGGATTATTTTGACCAGCTTCTTCAATCATTTTACACACTAATTTGCTGACCTCGGTGAATAGAGTCAATGCGGATGATAATGAGTCAATAACAGCGTCCTCTTTCTAACATAGCTGCACAGCTTATAACAGTCTACAACTGTCTACAGCAGACAGCATCAGTCTACAGCTGTCTACAACAGTCTTCAACAGCCTACATCAGTTATTGGCAGCTGCTCGTTAGTTTATGAAAATGTATTTTTGCGGATTTTCTGAGTTGCCTGCTATTTCGATAAAGACGCGCATCCTGTTTTCTTGTTTGCTTTTGAATCAATACTTTGGGGTAACACGACAATGGTTGGGGTAACGCGACGATTGGTGGGGTAACGCGACGATTGTTGGGGTAACGCGACGATGGTTGGGGTAACGCGACGATTGTTGGGGTAACGCGACGATTGTTAGGGTAACGCGACGATTGTTGGGGTAACGCGACGATTGTTGGGGTAACGCGACGATTGTTGGGGTAACGCGACGACTGTTGGGGTAACGCGACGATTGTTGGGGTAACGCGACGATTGTTAGGGTAATCCGATGATTGTTAGGGTAACGCGACGATTGTTAGGGTAACGCGACGACTGTTGGAGTAACGCGACGATTGTTGGGGTAATGCGACGATTGTTGGGGTAACGCGACGATTGTTGGGGTAACGCGACGATTGTTGGGGTTGCCACGATTGTTAGGGTAACGCGACGACTGTTGGGGTAACGTGACAATTTTTGGGCTAACGCGACGATTGTTGGGGTAACGCAACGATTGCTGTGGTAACGCAACGATTGATTCAAAGTTATGAAATGTCAATTTATTTTACTTCAAAATGCCTTCGCTAGGACTCGATTTTTTTATAGATCTTCCTGAATACAAACCATCAATTAAAAAAATTGCTACAATTCAATGTTCATCTGAACTGGAAAATCATTAATAATATAATTCGGAAGAACTTATAGATGTGGCATATCTCGACGACGCCCTGAGCTCTGACACTATAGCAAGAATGTAACAGCCTCTTTTAGAGTACCCGTGAGCCATAACCTGCAAAATAGTCTCTTGCAGAGTAACCATGAGCCATATCCTCCAGAAAATAATAATTGGATCCTTCTTTGTTAGCCGAGCGAAATCTTGAAGGCTTTGTTACGTTCAACAGTAAGTCTTTCTTCGATGTAATGCGCTTAACATCATCTTTCTTGGAAAGAAGTGCCGGTGAGTGGCCACAGGATGATAGTTATGTGTGCGCCGATGATATCGCATGTAGAGTAAAACCAATTGTAGACTATAAAAAAATAGTGATTAATGTAGAAAAATAAAGTTGTACATCCCTATCGTATTATAAAACTAGCAAAAACATATCGAAACGACAGCATCAGCTCCTGGTTGCCGTTGGTATCGACGGTCTAACCACCGCTGTGTGGTGGGCCACAAGCGAGGGGTGTTCGCCTACGCTTCAGAGGCAGTGATGCAACAGCCACGTCATGGCTCTAAGCCGGCCCTGCATTAGCCTCGGATAACCACCGGTTGCGGAGGTGGCTCGGTGGGTTGAGCCACTCTAGTTAAACGACCTACCGTGTCGCGTAACTTGATTCAAGCCAGCGGGTGTGGTACTATTTGTTAAACGGTTCAACCGGTTTAGTATCTTTTATTGCGCGAATACCTTCGTCCTGATACTCCAATTTTATTCGCGATGTAATGGCTTAGGTGCGGTATGGTGTGGGAAGCCCGGCCAGTTTTCTTATTATGCTCCGAGTTCTTGGAATCTCTACCGTAACTGTTTAGTTAGTTTCAGAAATGAATTGGTTGCGCCGCTGTCAAAGTTCATTACCCATGCAATGAAGTTCAATATTTGACCTCAATGTCTTCCCTGGCTCCTTTATTTGCCTTGACCTCTCGTTCACTAAGACCAAATCTACATTACACATTCCTCTTCATTTATATTCCATTGCACACACACACACGCACCTCACACACATTTATTACCTACATTAAATGTAAGTTGTGTGTAGTTTCAATATTCATCAATATAAATGTATGTGTAATTATCTTTATATACATACAGAATATATCTATATACATGTATATAAATGCAT
>SDVV010017834.1:0-13897 GCA_016164225.1 Gammarus roeselii
TCGACACACGTGTCGACACACGTGTCGACACATGTGTCGTCACAATGCATATATACAGGGTCGTTAGCGTCACAGTGTCGACACATGTGTCGACACCTGGTAGGCATTTACATACATTTATGCAAAAGAGTTACCATACACTGCCAGTTACATTAATGCCTACCCAACATAACCTCACCCATAGAACATTATCCTTGCTGTTGATACAAAATATTTTATGTGCATCAGCTTCATGGTATGTTTTATTAAAAGAAGTAATCATCCTATCCTAACCTAACCTAATTTATAGTACGATTTTTCAGTCAATGTTTCATACGATACATTACACAAATCTCCACTTATCTCTACATTTTGATCAATCCTTTGCAGCTTGATACACACATCCAATTCTGATCTAGTAAAGCATCAAAAACCCAACCTAACCTAACATATGTACGATATTCAGTCACTGTTTCATACAATACATAACAAATATCTCCATCTGACTCTACATTTTGATCTAACCTTTGCAGTTTCGATAATTTACGCCTAATTATTTCTACTTCGCAATCAATCTCGACTCATATATGTTACCCGAGAGGTCAGATTTTTCAATCTTAGATGGATTGAAAGTTACAAGTAATTCATATTTGTTTACATCATCATAAAAGCAGACCACTTCATCTCATACTAAATCTACCACATTTTTTCGTCCATATCCCTTGTCACTTCATCCCTTGACGAATTGCACAATAGATCTGTCTATTTTCTTCCCAATAATTTTTTCATAGGCTTCACGATGACTGCGTTTCAGATGTCTCCGCACGTTACTCAATTTTATTTCTTTCTGGTAAAGTTTACAGACCCCCATCACCTCAATTCTTTCGAACAATTGAGGACTCAAGCTATAACCCATCCTTCCACAACAGAATCCCAAAATTTACTAAGTATTTTTTCTCATCGGACTGTTTTATATCTCACCATTCTGTCACACATATACAGCATTTACCCCGAGATAGGTTTATGGGTAGCGTTTCAACCCTTGAAATATATTCTTGTACCGACTTCAACAATTTCGATGTTACCTCCAACCAACGCAATGTATGCAATTTCATCGCTTATCCTTTGAGTTTTAGGATATTTTAAACAATTGATTTAGGATTTACGTACTTTTATTAGTATTACTTTCAGATCTTGCTGTCGTCACCAATGTCATCAATGACATCTAACTCATTTTTTCGATCACAACATGGCTCGTACAACCACCCATACCCAGTCATGATGTTAAAGTTCCCTCTCAAAATCTATCATATAATCCACCATATCTTTGTTGCGAATACCGAAGGCTGTTCCGTGCCCATGAGTCCACAAATGAAGTTCTTCTTCTTGAACTTTAATTATTCGAATCTTCTCAAATTCAATGTCATTCTGTTCTTCAGCAATGATGAAGTCTTTCATACGTTCCTGATTTTCTACGGTTCTTAGAAAGAATCCGTTGCCCAACATCTCAGCTTTATTACAATCATGATGATTTTCCACTCGGATCATATCAATTTCGAGTGTTGATTGACATACGACTGAAACCCGCCGATGTCAATTACCCAGAGCTGACTGCCTTTTTCCTTCATCCATTTATGAATGTTATCTCCCATTCTTTTGATTCTTATTTTACCCATTCTGAGATAACTGGTATTTTCAACATTTGTCAATATTTTTTCGATCCGTCTCATATCCTCTTCGGAGATTTCTTCTTCCAAAACACGTAAACTAATTTTTGCCACTTGAACATTCATTGTTATCTATTTGAGGATGATCCGTCCGTCTCCGCTTGTCCTCCACGTAACACTGACTCCAATCACATCATACAGCTTGAATTAAATAAAGCGTTTGCAAATCTTTAAGCCTATCATCACTCGCTTCGGCGATCAATTATGTACGACCGTATGTCAGTCTATAGACCTGTATATGTACGTGCATGTGTTTATTCGTGCGTATGTACGTGTACATGAGTTAACATATAATATATATATATATATATATATATATATGTATATATATAACAAAATGTAAAATGAAAAATTTCAATAAAATTTCAAAGACTTATCAATCTATTGATGTGATAACTTGGCTTCTAAAGAAAGGTCCGGGCGTTGATTTGTTATGAAATTTTATTGAAATTTTTAATTATAAATAGTATTGAAATTTAAATTTTGTTGTACATATATACAAGCCGGTTGAGACCGTCTTTAGCGTATGTAGTCGACTTAATGATGAATGTACGTGTACCTCAACAAGTTTTATCCTCTAAATGATCATAAAATGTAAATAATCCTTGTATGCTCTTATGTATATAAAAATAAATAAATTATACTAATAAACTTGTCTCATTGTCCACCAAAATAGGCCTTTGAAAAAAATATTTTTATCCGAAAGGACTGTAACGAAACCCATATAAACAATGTAAATGATCCTATGTGAAACAAATAAATATATATAATTGACCATGATTGATTGTCCACCTGTAATATGTTTTCGAACATGCGTGAATGTTGTGCCAAAACCCTAAAAATGTTCACCTAAATGTGTATTTTATCCAATAATATATATGTATAAATAAACCTTGTTTCATTGTCTACAGAAAATAATCATCTGAAAAATTACGTGAACGTATTTGCAACTGTTTGGTTCTTAACATTGGATCCTGACGAATCTCTGAAAAATATATCGTTAAATGCGACAAAGCGAGTGGATTTATCAATAATAGCAATCGTACAATATAAAATATCATGTATAAACAATAGCTTCTATTCAAATGAGTCATTCAATATCAAACATAGTAATATATATCAGGCCATCCTACCGTGCGAAATATTCAAAAACAAACATATACAGCATCGATAAGACCTAATAACGTACAACAATATAATCCGTCCGTAAGCAATCGTAAATGAAAGCAACCCGATACCGTGAGAAAACTGAAATTTTCCCGTATGGAAAAAAAACAATCTATGTGTGACCGCACATCCAGAGATAAAATCGCTAATTGTCATAGCTATTTAACACTTGCGAATGAACTATAGCACTCGCTTCTACTTGCGTTTTGGAGACCGTCTGACTCCGGTCAACCCCTTCCCTCTTCCCCACCCGTCCCGGGCAGTCCCTATGTACCATCAGTAACTCACTTGACCACAAGAGTAATTGTCTTAACATATAACTATATTGTCCGAGATTTACAGCGACTAAGTCAGACACACTAACTAATAACATACATCCTAAAGAATACATCGGCCGACTCACAAAAAACATGCGTTATTGGTATCTCTATGAACCATCAGTGACTAACTTGACCACAAGATCAATTTGTCTTATCATAAAACTACAATGTCCGAGGAATACAGCGCCTGAGTCGGACACATTAACAAATAACATACTTCATAACAATTACATTCGATAATAGGTTCAAAGATCTAGTCATCTTATATCTAATTCCTTCACAAAACATATATGTAGTCCCTATCTCCAGGGCTGTTTCGCGCCGTCTATCTCCAGGGCCGTTTTGCGCCGCCTATCTCCGGGGCCGTTTTGCGCCGCCTATTGCTAGGGCCGTTTTGCGCCGCCTATTTTCAGGGCCGTTTTGCGCCGCATATTTCCAGGGCCGTTTTGCGCCTATAAATACTTCTACCAGGTCAATGTGTTGCTCAAATTAAAGACGCTCCTCCATGGTCACCCCCAGAAATTTGCCACCCGCCTGAAAACGCAAGTGTTGGTTATCAAACGAAACGTTTAGACTGTCTACGATACCATGAGACCTGTTAGTAAAGCGTATTATGAAATGTTTTTCGACGTTGAGAGAGAGTCTGTTAGCACGCATCCAATTTCCTATTTCGGTCAGTTCATCATTTGCTATTATTCAATGGTTGAAATAGTTTTTATCAGAAACAGATAATATAGTGTCGTCGGCGAATAATATAGTAGTCAACTTACATGAGACATTAGGTAAATCGTTTATTTAAAACAATAAGAGTAGAGGACCCAAGATAGAACCCTGCGGGAGGCCTATGTTCATGGTTGAATATTGCGAATAGAAACATTTAATTCTGACTCATTGTTTAATGTCCTGCAAGTAACTGCTGAGCCAGTCAAAGGACAATCCCATAAACCCATATTTATGTAATTTTGCTAAGAGGATATCGGGATTCACGGTATCAAATGTTTTTTTTCAATCAACAAATGTACTCAGGTGATGGTTTCTGGTATTTTAGGAGCTCTAAACAGACTCTGTTAGAGGTTTTATAGCATCCAAAGTGGATTTTTTATACTGAAAATCAAACTGTTGTGTAGAAATAAGAGAATATTTGATCATGAAGCTAAGTATCCCATCACACATAAACCGTTCGAAAATTTAACCATGGAAGCACGGATATGGGTCTGTAACATGAAACATCTGTCAAGTCTCCCCCTTTGAATATTGGGGCTATGCACGCTAATTTAAAAAAAAAATGAAAAAATCCTGATGTAAATATTCATTTACTAAATGAGTGATTGGGTGAGCCAGGGCATGCCTAGTTATTTTGAGTAACCTCACCGGTAGCAAGTTTTTATCATACTTTTTATTTTTCATTCAGGAAATTATCGTAACACCTCGTCAAAGGTTACAGCATGTATAAAAAAAACGTGTTTGTCAAGGAAACAGGTACATGGTGCAACGGAGAGTCTAAACTAACAGGTATATTTCAATCTAGATCTACTGCCGCATTGCGGAAAAATGTGTTGAAGTGTTCCGCAATTTCAAGCTCACCTGTCACAGGATGACCCCCGATAGCAATCGATTTCATGTCTCTACCACTCTACAATTATAGCGTATGGCTGCAATTCCAAAGTGTGTTAATTTGCACAACTTCAATTTGTTAACACGACAAAAAACAGAGGTTGCTGAAATCAAACTCGATTTTAAATTTCATATTACAAAGCCTTCATGGTTCTTCCGAACTTTCTTAATTAGACGGTGGAGTCATGTAGCCCACAAGGAAGCTCAGTGGGCCGTTTGATGCCCACAAAAGGGTTAATATGGCAAAATGGGATCAAATGACATTGAGATGGCCTCAAATGGCTGAGTGGGTGGAAGGGTAGACCCAAAGGATCTCCGAGGGCGATGGGCATTCCACTAGGAGAAGGGGTATGTACAGATGATGACAGTAGGATGGTCTAAATGAGGCTCAAAGGGCATTGAAATGCATCAATGGGGCTCAAACGCAATGGGTGGGCTTTAAATGGGCTCCGAGCGCAGTAGGAAGACCCCAAAGGTGCTCCAAACGCCTGCCCTCTGACCCAGCTAGAGGGCAAGCTTGCCAGAGGGCAAGCGTCAGAACGCTTGCCCTCTAGCAAGCGTTGTCGAAATGCAATCTATGGCTAGGCAGCCGCCGGGCTTGATCTCATTTGTTGTATTTCCCATATAGCCACCCAGGCACGTAGCATCGGATTAAGGGTACAAGGGATTCAAAGGACGCTCGACCGCCCAAGAAATAAAAATTCGTTTAGCGAGGCTGAGGTTCAGTACACGCCTGTTATTTTGTACCTTAATGGAAAAACAAATGAAGAGTAAATGTGATTAGAAGGACACTACCGCCAACAAACGGATAATTAGTTCAGTGAAGCTCAGATTTAGTCACATCCGTCATTTGTACTCCAAAAGGAAGATATGTGAAGGGTAAATGTGATTAGGAGGACGCCACAAAACAATTATCACCTTATCGAAGTTGATGCTCTGTACACGCTTGTCATTATACAATTTCACACAATGCGAATCATTTCACACAACGCGAAACTATTCCATCGTTAACATTTTCATCTCTCATAAGATTCACTGCTCTCCTAACGCTGTTATCATTGATCATATTGAATGTTCATGTCCTTTATGTGTTAGGGACAACTATAGAAAACTAACCATATTCAGATATTCAGTGCCGGAAAACCTAGGCTGGGAGTATTGTAATGATGCACTCCAGATGCATAAGTTTGAATTGTCTAACTGTTTTTATTAACTGTGATAGTTCACCGGAATTGACGGACAAATTATTATCTTAGATTAAGTATATGAAGCTGTGTGAGGTCTCAGGCGGGTATTTATAACCGAAAAACAAAATTTATCTAAAAAATCGGCAACAATGATGATACCTGTATAAGTAGACAACATTTGCTTGATTGTAGAATTATTCAGGAATGTGTACTTTGAATCCACTGAACAATGTTGATCGCATTACGAATGCTTATCAGAAGGTCCGGTTCAATGTGCACCGTCTTCTCTCCAACATACATTTGAATGTGGGCGTGATCAACATCGTGCTCATAGGAAAATCTGCGTAAAATAACCGCGAAAACCGTGCAACCACTCAAATCGGTGTTTGAACGATTTTTTCACCTTCATTGTGACTATTTACTGTAAGCTACATGTATTGTGAGGTAGCAACTGACTTATATAATAAGAGTGTGGGAAGGATGAACTTTAAATCATGCTAAAATTTAGTCTTCTTCTAATGGTTTCTATACGTTCTTTCCACATTTGCATTTAATTTGAAAACTAGTTAGCAGATTACCCCCGAAGAAAACAGCAGTTAAAGTAGGAATAATAAAACGACAATTTCGTTGGGAGACTTATATTAATGTAGAGTGATATCATCATCTAAAAACTTCAGTCCGTAACCAAGGTTCGTTCCATCACGCGCACATATATATGAGTCCAGAACGTTAACCACTCGACTATCCAAAACCACAAAATTTGTGATTAAATTTTTCGTGGGTATTGTATGTTTTGGCTTGACTACCTTTACTTCTGTTTTGTGTTGTTTGAATCAATATTTATTAACAGTAGATATAACAATGTCATCAATTTTGATGTTGATGGTAGGTATTTTATTCGTTGTTTAAACTGCCCTCAAAAACGAAAAACTTCTCATCAAAAGAGGTCGTTATAAATAGTGCTACTGATTTCTATGTTCTACCAAAAAACCGCTACTGTCATAACAGCTTATATTTTGTGAACTCGGTTTAGATATGCCTACAAAAACAGGCTACCCAACCAACTCATTATTTTTTATATTCGCCTTTTTCAAGCTACAAAAGCTTTTATAGCTACCGGCGCAGCCGCTTCTGCCGTAACAGCCAACTGCCGCTACGCTAATGCTTGCTGAAGATCACGACTGATGCGTCCCAACTTGTCCGACAACATCGATCGGTACGTTGCATTCGTCCATCTGAAAATCACATCGACGGGCGTGTTGGTAAAATTCGATAGTGAAATGACTGTCTCCCACACCGAACATGTTTTGTTTATATTTAACCCTACCAAACGTGACCTAACATAACTTAACCCAATTTCTAATAAGCAATTTTACGTGGCCCAACCTAAACAAACACAACTAAAGAGTTAAACAGTTACACATTATTGCAAACGCGGTTTAATTTCTGAGAACGAAAAATAAGGAAACATACCCAATAGAATCCACGTCCTGAAGCAACACCAGAAGGCGGTACTTGAGTTAGGTGTTAATGAAGAGAAGCCAAACAATTGTGACTCACAAAAAATCGATTACTAGTCAAAATTATGAAGAAAAAAACGCCAAGCAAACAAACATTAAGCAGTTGATAAGAAGCCCCGGGGCTTTAAATCGCTGAGAGCGATAAAAAAAACTCAGCGAATACAGAAGTGGGCGGTGTCGAATGTAGTAATTACAAGCCGGTGGCGACTACTAAGTTGTACTCTTTTCATTTAGATTTACCGTATAGGAGCTGAAGTGTTGTTAGATATAAATGAGCCTTCCCATCTAAGGAACGCATCACACGTTCGCCGTAGGTCCAAAATACTCAATACGTTAGATGACATGCAATCGTTAACAAGCTTCTCATCAACGTGGTTGCGCCACTAAATAAAAATGACAAGTGAATCGACTTCGAAATCAAAACATTCCGGCCTGTATATGCAAAGAGTGCCATCTTACGTTTCTCACTGGCCGTTGGGTACGTGTAGGTTACATTTAAAGAAGCAAGTTATTATGTGATGCAATGAACTATGAGACTGACATAGAAGAAAAACATTTTCTGAGTCTTTAGAGTAACACAAAATCCGACGCAAATGAGAAACCCACGAATCAGGTAATGAAATAGTGAAATCGAAAAAGTATTGGAAGTTAAAATAACAGTATATTTTTATTATATCAATTCCAATGGACCCATTTGGACTTCAATAACTGTATAATGAAGAAGCAACCCATTGAAGTTCACTCTAACTGCAAATGGCGAAAATATCATTGAGCATATCATAAAAACTGCGTCTGTACGAGTTCCATTCTTTTCACAATGCTGCGTCCACAGCCTGAACAATATCGAGGAAAACAACTTCATGCCCCTCTGTCCTTTCATTGCATTATTTGGCTCCAACCTTCCAAATGAGAAGTGGCGGTGTGTCCAACAGGACGACCTCAGGGATCAGGTGGGCGCTGCAGGCTGGGTAAATAATCGACCGTGCGGGAGAGCAGTGAAGCCGACATGGCACGGGAGGAAGAAATACAGGGAAAAAAAGCCGTAAACTCTGTAAATTACGTCAAGATTGTCAGGAAATTGTATTGCAAATTACAGTAACGATGTAAATTTGGTTGATAGTTAATACTTTTCAATGCTAATGAAACAACATTATTGACATTTGCTTGCACAATATTGACCTTGAAGTTCAACAGAAGCTATCTAAACTATGCATCAAAGTAATAGCATCTCTCCTACTAAATAAATAATATACATGCTTCCGAAACTCTACAAACAAACAAAAATATTCGTTGGTTCATATCTGCAATGACGTTATACAGTTGGATACCTTCTATAACTTATACCGCTCGGGCATTTTAAGGAAAAAATACGTCATTCGAGGCTCTTCTCTCTTAAGACGTTAAATTTTTCAATCACAAAATAGGATAATCTCTGAGAAAAGTTTCAGAGACACCATTTGTGAAGCGCTTGACAAGAATGACAGGCCTCTTCATCTTACGCCTCACCATACCATAAAATAGTCAACTCCATGTCAATATCAGCTTCAAACGCTTGACATCGATAACCCCAAATCAAGAAACTCTTCAAACCAACAGTCAATTAACATTGTCGATCATATTGTAAAGTCTTCCAAGTGATTAGGAGAACTGAGAATTTTGTAATTTCACTGCAGTGAATTTCTTTCGCATTTTTCGTCAGCCAGATACACGTGTTTATTATTTCTAAGTTACGTGGCTTTATGACAGATTTCAATTTCGTTTCGGATACATTGTTGATTGTTTGATAAAGCACAGTAGTTTGAGAAGTGTCGGCATCTGGCATCGATTGAAGGAGAATCACGAATAACTTTTCCGAACGCGCTGCGTTCTGCTCGACTTTGACTCGGAGCAATTAACAATTCGCAAGAGATTATCAAATGAAGTAGTGATCGAAGCTTTGCGTCATACATGAACGTCAATCGATTATCAATGGACATATCCAGGAACCACCATTTTGTTAGCAAGTACAGTATTTTTCAATGCCACGCGCAACCATGAATTCGTATATAAAAATCGTGCAATATTTTTTTTTTTCGCTACGGTATCTTCTCACAACCTAGCATATGATATCCTAAATTATATATTGTAAGATTGCGAAGTTAACCTAATGAAATGCAAATAGAACTAAGTTTCAAGAAAAAAATACAACCTTTCTGACCATATTTGCTAGGGTCTGGGACAACCTCCCACAATTATACCGAAAATGTCGAACAAATACATACATAAATAAGTATTAGGACTTGTCTTTAAACAGGATTGTAGAGCTCAATAACAGACAATAATACTATTACGTATGAGGTTTTACTTGGTTTATGGCTGTTGCTATGGTTGGCCTATGCATGTATATGGTTTGAAAATATTTTATTTTCTTCTCGCTGATCCTGCATTCAAACATAAATAAGACACGATATATGAAGCTATATGTATGCACGAAACTATTTATATGAATATAATTGAATCAGTTTTGTTATCTGATGTCATTCGGCAAATATTTTTACAAAGATAGAAGCGCAATAGACGATCGTAATGAATATAATCTTATTGAATTGTCCGTTCTTCTTCCAGAAGAAAATATGACGCGTACTGAAATCGGTCATCCCAAATCCTCATCGTCCGCGTGACGATTCTTTATTCGTATGCAAATTTATGACGCATAGTAAGAAGCACTCATAGTATTGGTTGAAGTGATGACATGCATGTCTTTAATGCATGCTCTCATTTCCTCTACTGTTCTAAGTGTAATTGCTCATTTCCATGGAATGCGGAAAATTTGTTTTGGTAGAAGCAAGACTATATAATTATCGACCGATAAAATTTATAAATTTGATGGACATTAATGCAAGATCAATGAGAACCGTACTGAACGTTAGGCCGAAGAGTGGCACCAGCTCAATGCGACATTTTGACATGCTTTCGGAAACTCATATTAATAGGCAGCTATCCTAACTAACAGGATTTTGACAGATTGTTCAAAAAATATATTATTCTTAAGCATTGCTTGGCTGAACTTGTCATCTCGTGCAATTGCGGAATGTGATATGATAACAAACACATGTACAGAAAACAATATTTCGGATATTCTATTCAAATTTGTTGGCAAGAATTCCCCGAAAGTGTGTTTTCATCAGTTTGCATGATGTTTCGATCTCTAGTTGCTACTACAGCTGCAACGCCGTCTAACTAGCACGAAGTCAACTCATATCATGTATAATGGAATCATTCAAACAACACATAGGAACACCATGTGAACAGAGAAAGGCTGACACTAAGTTATCATCGTCATGAATGTTTTTTTTTTAATTTGAATAATATTGTGAGCTACCGCCTTCGGAAACCCGCTTCCGAACGATTGTTTTTTGCCTGTCGGACGGAAGAACAACCTCTCAAACAACTCATGTTAGTGTAAACTAAGATGTTATTTTCTAATATTTGAGATGGATAAAATCTTCATCATGATGTATATAAGGTCTTATGATCTTGCATGAACCAAGATATCGGATCATTCATAGATATTAGTAAATAATGAACAACCAGAACACATTCGTCCTAACAAAGTAGGAAAAAAAGACATTGTGCTTGTGTTGTTTATGAGATTTATTCACAAATGTGAAATCCTCTAGAAATACATCTGTGTAATGTGTAATGTATCACTTTTATAGTTTCCGGTCACTAACAGCTCTCGTTTTTGAACTGTATTGTAACTAGTTGCCTACAATTGAGTAGTAGCATTCCCAGTCAATTGATAACTGTTGTGTGATAAGAGTCGAGTCCCCCTCTCAATTGGCAAATTGTTTTTAAATTGTCAATCTCAAATGTTTTTCACCAATTAAATTTAACGATGGTGCAAGTAAGTTTATAATAAAGTTATTTTGTGCTAGGAAATTAGGGAACCTGAACTATTTGCCGCGGAGTGCAGTGCAGGAGTGGGAAGAAGAAGAGGGCAATGCAGAGGGTCGAACGAAGATGAGAAGATGCCGCCACCTCTCTTGCCCTGCTTGGCCTGAACCGCCCGGCTTTTCATACACATAATCCTGTGCCCCCTACGGAGGAGCTAAAAAATACTTGCTCCAGAGCAACGGTGGAGATGGATTTCTCAATCTAATTCGAACTAATCTACCTGTTTGTGAAGTTCAACGAGCAGATCAGAAACCACTGGTGTTCCGATACTGCGCAGTGGACGACAAGATAAACTAGGTTCTGAGTTCCTCCCAGACTATGCTGTAGAGAGGCGAGGATGGAGAAGACGGGGTGTTTGCTGTATAGCTAATTGTTCTGGGCACCAACAGTGCTCCGTCATATTGGAGTCAGAAAAAAGAATCGACCGCTTTAAGAACGGGATGCGTGAAAAGCTCGGGGGGCTCCGTGAACGCTGCAGAGAGTCCAACCGACAAAATCAGCGGAGACTTGATAAGGTAAGTGCGAATCTCAGGAAGGTGGACCAATATGGAACTAAGGAGGACCTGAAAGTATTTACGTGAGTCTTGAGTAAAAAGTTTCATTTAGATACGGACTAACTAACAAAGGCTGAACGGATAAAGTTGGGAGAATCACAGCAGTAAGCCAACTGAAACATGACGAAGAGGCCTTCCGGTATAAGATCAGTGGAAGGGCGTTCAAGCCCTGATTTCCTACAGCCTAATGCCGATGTCAGAGCCACCGGCATTTGATGTGAGGCGGCTGCAGCACTCACATCCACCCCTAACCCATGTCATGCTCATTTGTTGCCCGTAGAAGAAGACCAGTAACGGAAGTCCCGGTAGATATCATTGAATCGAAGAAGCCCCAAACTAGAGCCTCTTGCAAAACGCTTCGGACCAGCGTAGGAACGGAATGATTTAAGTTGGTCAATAACTGGTTCGTTTGCATTAACCGCCCTGCTATCATAATACGAGAAACACAATTGCAAAACCCACCAACCCGGAAGGCAAAATTCAAGACTTTAATCAGGAAGGCTGTGCGAAGGGGCGTAGCCTAACGGACGAGGGAAGGGGGGATCGGAAGAGGAGGTGGGGGGGGGGGTGACGTGCAGGCTTGCGGCCTAGATTGGCAGTTTTTATAATTTGAACATTTTAATTTGTATTGTATTTTGATATTTATTGTATTTATATATACGTTTTTTCTTCTTTAGATGGTTCTATTGGGGTACGCTTGGTCACTAACTGTTGCTCGTTATATATATATATTTATACGATTTCTGGTGGGTGCGGCAGAGAGACCCCCTAGGCAGAAAGTTGGATGCGCTCGTGGAAAATTAGGTGAGTTTACTCTTGCCTGTTCTTTGTCTTATAAATTTGTTTTCGTGGCACGTTTGCTACGTTGTGAGTTTATGTATCGTTATATATTCATGGATGGTTTATTGTGTCTATATATTTTTTCTGTGGACGTATATATTTGTATTCTTATCTACTTGAGGGTATAATTGACTCATTCGATGGATGATTGGTGAATCCGTAGCGGTTGGGGCTGGGATATTTTGTCTGTTTCCTTTATTTATCACTTTATATACTGTTCAGATAATGTTATGTGTTTTTCCTCTATTTATCTCATACGTATATAATATCTATAGGAATAGAATGGATTATTAGTCAGATAGTTGGCGAGTTGATGTTTGTATTTTGGCTTGATGCAACATCTGCACAGCAAATCTATCTGCCCCCATATTGCATCATCCAGGTTTTTAACTAGATAAATCGGTGTTCCTATGGCGCGGTTGTCCAATAGCGAGATTACCTGAACGATATGGATTTATTGTATGTTATTATATTATGTTATGTGATTATAGTAATGATCGGTTGATATATGTTTTAGGATATTTTAGGTATGCATCGTCCATATAGTACACTATTTCAGGCATAATTTGGTTGGTTATTGCATCATTCTTCTTGTTTTGTTATAATTCGTGAGTTTTTGTATGAGTCTTTGAGTTTTGTATGTTCTCTGTTGAATTTCCATCTTCGATGCAGGGTATTGGTTATTCAATACAATATCTGAATATATTACGTTTGTATCTGCAATGTAGAAAATTATTTCAGGTCCAATTTAGTCACAAGCTGTTGATTTTAGGTGTTTAAATATCTTCTTACATATGGATACAATATTTGACATGGTTATTATAGATATAGAAGATCCCATTTGACACAAACTCGGTCTTGCTGTTAGAATATTGTATGTTTATTGTAGGACCATTCTTCTATATTTAGGAGGAGTTAGAGAGTCCCCTAGGCAAAAACTCGTTGCGTTTACGTTTATTTCTGATTTACCATGATAGATACCCTTAGTGTATTACAATTTTAATTTGAATTATAGCAGAGTAGAGCATCTTATTTAGCTATTTTTTATAGTTA
>SDVV010017835.1:0-13897 GCA_016164225.1 Gammarus roeselii
CGCTGGACAACATCATCAACAACATATGAGATAATACAAAATACATAAAATATGAGGGCATCAGCCAATTATGAAAGAGTGCAGGTGCGCATTATCATCTGACACCGACATGTAGCAAGTTAGTTGGTGTACTCACAAACGAAGGCACGAACAATATCACAGATGTAGAATTCCACGAAGAACTGTGACCGTTTTCTTTTATTCGAGCGTTGATGAATTACAGGATCAATTCATCAAACTAAACTTTTACAAATCCACAAGACCAGATGATCTGCTTGCAAGAATTTTCCAGAATCTGTTCAAAATCATTAGCAGTCCACCAACAGAGATATTTCGCAGATCTATGAGTCCTGGAAGCAGTCTAGTTGATAAGAAGAAAGACAACATCAGAATTCTTTTTAAGAAAGGAGGCTGGCAAGAGGCATGTAACTACAGGCTATTCAGTCTCGCTCATGTGGTCGACAAAACATCAAAAAGACTAATGAAAGCATAAATAATGAGCTACCTACATACAAATAAATTGATCAAGAAATCCCAACATGGATTCAAAAACAAATAAACTGTCTCAGGAATCTCCATGATTTTTTCCGTCACCGAAATTTACGATGGAAACAAAGCTGTCTACCTTATCTATCTCGACTTCCATACAGAATTTGTTAAGGTGCTCCATGAACGCTTGATGAGAAAGTGGAAGCCCATAGCGTAAATGGATCCGTTTCCAGGTGACAGCAACTGGCTCATGGATCGCACGTAACGGGTCTGTACAGTCCAAGGAAAAATTCAATCATCAACAGTTATATCTAGAGTATAACAGGGAAGTCTTCTTGGGCCCCTCTCTTCGCACCCTACAGAAAAGACCTCGACCTCGGCTTCGTCAGCCAGATATTAAATTCCCCAACACCAAACATTGCCATGAAGCGAACTGCGAGCAGGATAACATGTTGGGAGTGATCTGAATGAACAAACAGACTGGGCCGACAGGTGGCAAATGAATTTCATTGGGGAAAATGCCTTGTTATGGAGATTTGGTACCCACAATAAAAAATCTGACTGCCTGATGGTCGAACAGCGCCTGACTGAAGTGGATCAAAACGTATGGTTCTGGTCCTTGGTATATTGATATAAAATAAGCTTCAATTTTTAAATCAGCAATACTCCCTCTCAACAGCAAATGCATGTAGAACAATAGTCACGCTACGTTTCAGCAAACAAATATAATAGAATGCAATTATTAATAAACTAAACATGTCTCCGTACTTTTTGTTCCATGTCCAATTTATAGTATAGTATCAATATGCGTCACAGAGCGTGACGTACAGACTGACAGGCACTTGCGTTGTAATACATGTTGATAGAAGGCAAGAAAGGCTTTATAAGTCTTATAAAATCATTAACAACCGAATGAAGTCATTGAGTTATTGCTACCTCAAAATGTCAGTAATCCGATTCAGCCTGGAGCAATCAAATACTACCCTAATGAAAAGTAGAATGTGCTACCCAACAGACCAACCGTGTTGATTTGCCGTCATTTTGAGTTAGCAATCCTGCGAATGACTCGTTTAATCAGTGTTAGAGAAGGGAAGTCCAGCATGAAACAATACTAGTCCTTCGGGGCTATTTACATTGCACAGCGAAGCCTATTTCAGAACCAAGTCTATTTGCTTAAGGTAATGAAGCCGGCACGAAACATTTTATCTAAAGTGAACTTTCACAGCATTTTTTTACCACGTAGATATATTTGTACAATCATTGTACTGTATATTACGTGACAAAATTCTATTTTCATCGCCTTGTATTGCCAATATAATAGCGTTTACTGGTAAATATATTGTTGTTAGAACACAAAAACCCAAACTACTTTTTGAACCCATAGCCGAAAAAACAACGCCTGCGTTCTATTGGAACTGACTCAGAGTCGTGACAAAATCGCGAAGATGTTATCAGGTAACGAAGTTATCGATGCTCTGGATAGTATAAAAATAAATCGATTATAAATTGTCCAGTCTTTTATTTTCTTGAATCCGCAATTTTTGTAGGCAAACACGTTACACTGACACACGAAACCGGTTATTCTCTTTGAAGTCGTTCACACAAAAGTCAAAATTGTTGCCAGATAGAGATGGGAATTAGAACAGTCTTATAGTCGCATTGTTAAATACCAAAACCAAGCTCAGATGCTTTCTATTATATAAAAAAATATATGTATATAATCCGAAAGTAAGATGACGGTAATTGCAGGCAATTTCTTCCCTGAACGTAAACCGACAAACTGAACATCGGTGGTGGCCAGGGAAAGTTGACCTATTAAGTGGGATGCTTGAATGTTGTGCGGGATATAGGGATAGTTTGGCTAGGGGAATATCGAGTTCTGTAACGAACAACAAGGTAGAATCAATAACATAAGAAATTAACGGATACTTTATAGAGTTCCAGTATTTGCAGTGTGTATTTTTTCTCCCCGTAGTGCATTGATAAATGCGAAATATTTCATTGTAGATTAACTTTCAACATGAAATTTCACATTTTCTGTTGCGATATATGTGTTGTCAAGTCGAGGTCGTGATTTCTTTCGAAGCATGAATATGAAAAGCTAATGTGTTTTTGAGAACGTTCAATTACTTAACATGAAAACACTTTCATCAAGGCATTGATTTGAATCAACCAATTTTCCTGAAATCTCTGTTATTAATTGAGTAATTCTTTTCTGTCAGAGTCCTGTCGGGTTGCAACATTTAATAAAGTCTTCTCCGGAATAACGCCGAGGGAAATATTGAATGATTTTGGGAAAGTTGATGATTGGGATGTGAAGCAGGTGGAAAAGGCTAAAATCGGGTGTGATCGACGATTCATGGAATTTAACGCAAGGCAGATAGCATGAATTGAGGTTGATGGTCCAATTGTAGAGTTTTTTTGAAGTAGCATACGCATAGAAGACTAGTTGACGAGTTTAGGATTGTTTATCTGGATGACAGATATTAATGGACTGATGGAATTATGGTAGATATCTATAAATATTCAGGATATTTGGTGGGACTCACGTTCAAATAATTTTCGGTTTCCAAATAGCTGAAAAAAATTGTTTAATATTTTTCATATTTTTATTGAGTATTATTAGAAACAAGCCTCTAGGCTAATTTCATATAAGACCGGTTTAATCAGATTGCAAAATTAGAGAAAAATCGTACACGTACAGAAGAACACGCCAAATAATTTCGAACCATTTGAAATATGCGTTAAAATTTCAGTATCAAAATTTCCAATATTAAACGAAATTTCACCAGTCACTAACTGTGTTTAATAATTGAACCCGACTTTTTGCAGTCGGTTTGATAGAACACTGCTTGATTCCAATCACATGTTTGTTTAACGGTGATAATTTTCTTTCAGTCGTTAAGATCGCACATTACCTGTCGATTGAAAGAAAAAAAACATGTCTTCTGAGCATGAACGAGATTTTTTTCCTTCCACGTTTAAAAAAAACACTGATTGCCGAGACGTAAATTTAAAAGTGGTTCCACATTTATTGTTTAATATTTTTTTTTTTTTGCTAATTGTGCATGTAACCAAGACAAAACCATTTATACACTGACTATCAGTTCATTACCGACGCTAACTGGCGAAAAATCCCAAGTCTTAAACTCCCACAGTAGCCCGGGGCAGAGTGTTTATTTAGAGTGAAATTAGCCACAGGATTTCTTGGCTGCTTCAGGAGTTTTTAGTCCGAACGGACGTCACGAAATGGCATGGAAGATAAATATAGCATGACCATTTAACACGAGCTAAATCAAACTCCCTGTCCAATAACCTGAAATATTTCAATTTCCCCGTATAAATAATGTCTGTAGCCATGTATTATTTTCGTGATTCTTTATTTCGTTTTTTGTTTTAACGACGACGTCACTGAATTTATTCTGCCGGATCATTGTCTAATTCTCCGTTAATTCGATTATATGTTTGTAAGCGTGTACAATTGCTCACTGTAATGTAACGCATGCTCAAAACTCATCAAGATGTCCTCCCCTGTCAGAAATAATGACATCATTGATCGCTGGTGTGTCGAAAAGGACAACACCGAAAGCCACTATTCCAAAGCAGTGAATGCGACAAGCGGAGCTCGAGGACTTGGTATTCCCAGCATGGAGGTTGTATTCCCCCCAACCTCCTAGGATACATGTCTATGTATTTCTAAGAATCCGAGAAAAATGGCGAGACGAAGGAGGAGAGAAGAGGTTCTGAAAAAAATTGTTCACTGCGAAAAAGATAAATACGATATAGAATGACAAGAAAAGTCGAGCCTGGAGCTGCTCACTATTTTGAAGGAAATTGATGTTGCAACTATTACGAAATACGTGACTAGAAAAAACTATTATTATGGTGCCTGAGGATGGTTGGAGTTGAAGAGATTGTACGATTGACATGGTGGGTGACTGTACTCTCCTTGGCGAGCATGGTTCTGATGTATTGATGTTGCGCATGTATTGTTCAGCTATAGCCAGTGAACTATTGAAGCTAAATGAGACTCGGCCACCCTTCGCCCAACGCGGTTGGCGGACAGAATTCCACCCTACGATTTGTATCAGACATTAAGGGTAAAAGGTATAAGAATGTATTAGTATACATGGTTCGTGGATCAAATAGTTTCAATGGATCAGGTGTCCGAGAAGTGCCTAGCCAATGGAAAGGATGTATACCCAGATTAAAATTAAGCGTAGCGTCAAGGTCCGCCAACCCTTCACGTTATGTGAGTCATACCCATGTCCATATTGTGACGATACTGCACGTATGGAGCTGGGATATTGGTCTTTGTTCCATCCCTATCATAAACGTATGTATCGTTAAGAGCGGGCACCTTCTCCTAATCCATACATGCGGTGTTTCTAATAACCCATGGGAAACTCTCCACCGCACATAATTCACCTTCGATTCGCGGCTGGGCAATCTTCTGTTGGAGCCAAACAATTTGTACAGGGCCAGCCTGGCGTCAGTAATAGTCTCGATGCATCCTGCGTTGAACCACTCAAGCAAATGCCAGTGCCAAACCAGTAGTTTCTAAAATGAAAAGGCAAAGTATGCGAGCATTGCCCCTGTCACAAGCTACCCCGGGGCACGATCAGAAAACAGGGGCGCTGAAATGAATTGTTTTCTCATCATATGATATGAAATCCGTTGTTTCACTCCTGAATAATATTTCGAAAATTAATTCCATTTTAAACTATTGTCACTGAACAAACATCAACATTAGGCGGCCATGAACAATTACTCAAAATAACATAATTGCCAACGATTATAGAGAGAACATGCGAAGGATTGTTGGAACGATTGCAATTGAGTATCGACGAATCGGCAGTGTTATCCTTGCACTCACAACAACAAGACGCACACAAGCTTTTTAAAACCGTAACCCCTCTGAAGTTATTGCAGAGAGCATTGTGAACCATACAGTGGAGAGGCCTAATGTAAACACAAATGGTAATCATTCAAATTGTTCATTAAAATTTATTTGGAAAATGTTTGCATCTTTCGAGTATTACACAGGATATTTTCTAGCCCTCTGAATATATTTTTTTTCAACAATGACCAGATTCTAACTAGTAAACACATTGAAAAAGATCCAGAAAAATTAGCGCAGAAAGAACAGGCGATGCATAGCTTCACGTGCCCCGCTGATTTCTGTACATATACATATACGTACACAGGCCGAATCCTCCAGAAAGGCGGGCGGCCGACGGCAAGGCGCACCACATACTTCTTCCAAACACTCGCGAACTAACAAACTTGGCCCTTTGGCTCGGGTTCGGCCAGGCTCCCGCAACATACACTTCAGGTCAGGAGTGCTGCCTCTTAGTAACTGGGTCCTCCCCCACCCAAGATCACAACGTTTCTCAACGACACGCCAAGAGCGAGAAAAAAATCAGATCAGCGTAAAAATTCATCCATTCACAACCATTCTCTACTCCCTCCTGTCCATTGCACACTTTCTCGCCACCTCCACACTTATTTCTCTCCTGCCGAACGCCTGCTTCACGCCATCCATCTACACAAACTTCGGTCTAACACTAGGCCTACGTTTATTTTCCTCAGCTTTCATCATTATTTTCATAAATCTCCCATCATCCATCCTCACCATGTGCCCGGCCTATCTCCGAACACTCAAATCTGCTCTGTCCTTTAACATCCTTATCATCCCCGTTCTAATTCGAACAACGTAGCTATTGATCTTTCCTAGAAGCATCACTCCAGCCATGCCAAACAACCAATTCATCTCGAAAACATTCATCCTTTTTCTCTCGTCTGCTTTCGCCCCAAGTCTCAGCCCTGTAGAGTACAGTTGTGATAACCACCCCAGCGTTCCACAACTCATTTCCCTCTCCATTCCACCCAACAATCCCCTTGTTTCAATAACTGACCCCTTCATTCGCGTATTTACCCCAGTTTTCAATAGTTCAGTTTTCTCCACATGAGAGCCCAGGTACTTGAACAACTGAAATTCCTTCTAGTTCTGCTCATAGCTACATTCCTCGAACGTCTCAATACTTCACTTATACTCACCTTGACTCAGTTTTTTCCTCACAAACACTCTACAAACACATCCACACTAGCCTATACAACTTTGCCTCCGAATTGGTCACCTGTGCCGTATCATTCGCAAGCAGTAACTGATTCAGCTATCACCTCCGCCAACTCGCTCCCACCAGCTCTAAATCTCGACCCTTTAAACTCGCGTTCACCTCCCTGACCACTTCTTCCATGTAGAGAATGAACAATCAGGGAGACTTAATGCAACATTGTTTCAGTCCCACTTTAACTGTGAAGCAGGCAATCACCTCGCAGTCCACTCTGACAAATGCTCTGCTTCTAACATAGAAACTCTGAATTCATTCCAAAAAGTTTCCGCCCACTCCCAATATCTCTGCAACCTTCCCAGCGCTTCCCGTGCCGACCATATTGAAGGCCCAGAACTCATTCTTTCTCTTCGCCAAGTATTTCTCGCAGAATTGTCACACATTAAAAATTTGATCGGCACACCCTCTACCACTCCAAAAGCCACACTGTTTCTCGCCAATCGCACTCTCGAGTTGCCGACTCTAATTTTACCTCAGACCTCATACAGCGGAACAATGCGAACACTGCGCCACTGATCGGCATCCCGCCCGCCACAAAACATAGACTCAGAGAAATGATTCCTCAATATCGAGGTCTAAAGTGTTATAAAAGGGATAATGACGGAAATTCGCTAGCAACACTATGCTCCTCGTGAGCGGTTAAAACAGTTATTCATCGGCACGAAAGCGATTAACCCACCACCCAAATCGGTTGAATCGCCCCGTGCCAATTAGTAACGGTTTTAGACGCTGATGAAGATTATGGTACAGTTAAAACATTTTGGGTATCATTGTAGGTAAAATTTTATAATCATATTGTGGTTTATAATCATATTGTGGCAACGACACGCCAAGAGCGAGAAAAAAAATCAGATCAGCGTAAAAAATCATCCATTCACAACCATTCTCTACTCCCTCCTGTTCATTGCACACTTTTTCGCCACCTCCACACTTATTTCTCTCCTGCCGAACGCCTGCTTCACGCCATCCATCTACACAAACTTCGGTCTAACACTAGGCCTACGTTTATTTTCCTCAGCTTTCATCATTATTTTCATAAATCTCCCATCATCCATCCTCACCATGTGCCCGGCCTATCTCCGAACACTCAAATCTGCTATTTTAATTATCCTTTCCATAAAGCAGATTCAGTAGCCTCACCAGCTATCGTTCCGCTACCCCTCTTCAGACTCACTGTCACAATGCCGTCCAAACCAGAGTTCCCTGCTTTTAAAATCTCCACCGCCTCCTGCACTTCTTCATTCAAAAAGCCCGCATCATGTCTCACTCCCAAAATCGGCATCTGTGCACCATCACTCGCAGTAAAATTTCTGCCTCACTGAAATCATCAACTTTTAGTAACTCATCAAGTCCACCTCTTGCGTACATCACTATGCGTACATCACCATCACCAATCTTGCGTCCATCGCCAATGCGGATATTAACATCTTTCACCATCTCCTCCTTTCAGGTCTCCCCCTTTGTCACAATTTTTAGCTATGTCCAGCACATCATTTTGTTATCAACCTTTTAGCCAAACCGCCAACCCCTCTTGCCATCAGCGTCCCTCTTACCTTTCTTCACCATCCACTTCACCATTTTTCTTTTCACTGTATAGTTGGCATGGGCCATCATCGACCTCACTTGCAACCACTCCTCAAAAACCAGTCTCTTTTGAGCCAAAGCCTGTTTAACCTCATCGTTCTACCACTCAAAGCTATTCCTACACTCTCCCACACGGCGTACCCCACAAACTTTTTTCGTTCATCTACACAAAACATCACTGAACTTTTCCAAATTTTTCACTAACACCTCCTTTCACTACCTCTCTTCCTCCTCCCACCCTTTCATTCCCTTTCCACCTCTGCTCCACTCTTAATCTTCCTTCCACCAGTAGATGGTCAGACATTCATCCACCCTACTCTCTTAAAACACGTACATACAACAGGATCTCCACAACTCACCTCGAAACCAGCACATAATTCACATAATTCATCTCTCCAAGTTGTACCATGGGCCATCTTCTCCCGTATGTGCGTGTAGATATCTGACTCCTTGGACAAGCTGTTTCCAACCACCAGCTCGCCATCATTATCGACACGTGAATGCTCGGTTGAATAAGATTATTTCATTCCTGACGACAGAGCACGCCTCGCTTCTTGTCAACCGCAACAGCGCTGTCGCCGGTTTCTATCCGGTTGTGTTTGGCACAGCGACAACTGAGACGGAATCAATGCCCGGCAACGGACGGATCTTCATTACTTCTGATTGAAAAATATGAGAGCATTGCACCTAAGGGCGAGTAGCAATTTGCATGTATAATGATCTTAGCGTGCAAGGAGTATAGATCGCGTGGGTAATAGAAGTGGTATGAAAACAATGCAAAACGGTAAATTCGTTCCCCACGAGATGGCTCGCGGTATTCTGGTGTTGTACAAGGTATACACTAAACACAGGATACACATTAAATCAATAGTACAATTTTCCACCTCGAATTTTCCAGTTATATGGAACAAATGAGCACATTCATATTCAAAGTAGTTGAAAGCCTCTGAGTAGAGAAGTATTTTGAGACATGTCTTAGAAGTAACTCTCATGCATTTGGTCATGACTTATTCACGTTTTACTATCTTGTTGAGTGTTTTACTATTCTGCTGGGTACCATCATAGAAAAAGATTCAAGAAATTAAATACAAAATGGATTCTACAGTATAAGACTTTTGACAACCAGTTACTCATAAACACACATTTGCGAGTGTTCCGTGGACTGTGTATACTTAATAGATTTTGAAACATAAGTTAAACAACATAAAATATGCATTGATCGCTTTTCATACCAGATAAATACTAGAAAAAGGTGAAAGTTTGCGTTTTTAGTGAACTATCTACTCGATCCAACAACTCGCTTTGAAATAAGTTTCAAATCGATGGCAGAAATAAGAGGTCTGGACCTATGGTGGAAGCTCGGTACAACTCGCCTAACTTCTCATATTGATGAAGGTTAGCGAAGCTCGGGAACCTTGAATTTAGATTATAGGGTGTGGTTAAAGCAAACGCTCTTTCAACCCGAGTAACAATTTTTTTTGTGGATCAATGTTTGAATCTGAAGCCAATGAACAAAAAGATAAACGTATATGTTTATGAGTTTTACTAATCCTTTGGCACTTGTAGAACTTGTCTCTATTCATTCCCTGTTGCGCACACAAAATTTTCTGAGTAATACAGTATCTGAAATCCATTTTTTTAGCAGCTGGGCAAATGAAATTATTTTTCTCAGAAAAAATCGACGTGGCAATTGAAAAGATGAGCTAGAAATTTCTATTTCTTCTTCCTGTGATGGTAAATCCATGCACGAATTTTTGTTTTAACGTTGCTAGAAAGTAATTCTTCCCATATTCGTGAATGATCCAGGTCTGTCGTACACTCGTGAACATTTCTGGGAGACAAGATATCTCGATTATTTTTCGGGCATGAAATGTCGCACAACATTTTAATCCGATATAAAACGCACAATAGCAAAATACCCAGTGTCATGGATATGGTAGTATATCGTTTTTACTCTCATCAAGCATTTTTTCATTGATTAAATGTTGTTTCTAAATACACACTCATCACAATTCTGACTCTAAAACTCAGCTAACTAAAATTGGGAGGCGGCTCACACAGTTGAACAAGAAATTACACGACATAAGAATAACCAAATAGCAATTGTGGGTTGTTGAATAGGAAGAAACTGTGATATATGACAAACTAAGTATAAATTTATATTCCTGTTATTGTTGTTCTTTTACTTGTAATATGTCACTGCTTTGGTTATTGCTACGTGACAAAATAAGAGTCTTACACTGACAAGGCAGAGATAAACCAGGTCTGAGTATTTGAGATGCCGTGGTAATAATAATACCGCGTCTGTTCTCGAGTCCACTCGAGTCTCCCGTAGGTTTATCATTGTAGGATTTATGATATTACATTATTTTCAGGTAGCACAGACATTATTCTATGCTGTGGATCGCACATTGCGTACGAATGATTGGATTGCTCGAGAGCTTGATATCCAGCCACTTGCAGTCGGTGTAATGGAAATCTTGGCTTGTATATCCGTATAAATTTTAACCTTCATGCTTGTTAAGGATGAGCAGTTTTCATTACTAATGCACGACGATCCACGCATTACCGTGACTACGGAACTAAATCAAGGAATAATACCTAACTTCATTTGCATTCAGGGAAGGAACATTTCCTTTCAATGAGATCTCCAGTGAAATTTCACCAAGTGCAAATGCTGTTGAACCGATTTGACGTCAACGTAAAAAACATCCCTTGTTACTACCAATAATAAATAAAAAGAATCAACTAACTCAGTGCCTCTGGTATGTGGTGTTATTTCATATCGGGAAGGCTCATTTCTATCCGAATGGAATATTAAAATTATGAGGTATAGTCTCCATCAGATACCCAATTCAGTAAAATTCCATTCTACCTCGGTCTAGAAAAATTTAGCAGTACCCGACATTTCTTGCTTCAAAAATTGGGTCCTATATGGTATGGTAACAGGTGTCAGGATGTCAGGATGGTGTTAGGATTGTGTTAAATATATTGTCATGAAAAGATTAATATGGTGGCACGATCAAGATAAGTTTGATTGCCGTGACAACATCAGCATGATGACATGATCAAGATTAGTTCGATTGCCATGCCAACATCAGTATGGTGCCCGGATCAAAATTAGTTCGTTTGCCATGACAACATCAGTATGATGGCAGGACCAAGATTAATTCGATTGCCCAGAAAAACATCAATATGATGGCAGGATCAAGATTAGTTCGATTGCCATGACAACATCTGTATGATGGCAAAATCAAGATCTGTTCGATTGCCATGACAACATCATTATGATGACAGGATCAAGATTAGTTCGATTGCCATCACAACATCAGTGTGATGGCAGGATCAAGCATAGTTCGATTGTCATAACAACATCAGTATGATGGCAGGATCAAGACAAGTTCGATAGCCATGACAACCTCGGTATGATGGCAGGATCAAGATTAGTTCGATTACCATGACAACATCAGTATGATGGCAGGATCATGATTAGTTCGATTGCCATGACAACATCAGTATAATGTCAGGATCAAGATTAGTTTGATTGCCATGACAACATCAGCATGGTGACAGGATCCAGATTAGTTTGATTGACATGTCAATATCAGTATGATGGCAGGATCAAGATTAGTTCGATTGTCATGCCAACAACAGTATGGTGGCAGGATCAAGATTAGTTCGTTTGCCAAGACAACATCAGTATGATGGCAGGATCAAGATTAGTTCGATTGCCCTGACAAAATCAGTATGATGGCAGGATCAAGATTAGTTCGGTTGCCATGACAACATCAGCATGGTGGCAGGATCAAGATTAGTTCGATTGCCCTGATAACATCAGTATGATGGTAGGATCAAGATTCGTTCGATGTACATGACAACCTCAGTATGATGGCAGGATCAAGATTATTTCCATTGTCATGACAACATCAGTATGGTGGCAGGATCAAGATTAGTTCGTTTGCCATAACAAAATCGGTATGATGGCAAGACCAAGACCTGTTAAATTGCCATGACAACATCTGTTTGATGGCAGAATCAAGATTAGTTCGATTGCCATGACAACATTTGTTTGATGGCAGGATCACGATTAATTCGATTGCCATGACAACATCATTATGATGGCATGATAAAGATTAGTTCGATTGCCATGACAACATCAGTATGATGGCAGGATCAGTATTAGTTCGACTGCCATGACAACATCAGTATGATGGCAGGATCAAAATTAGTTCGATTGACATGACATCATCAGCATGGTGACAGGATCAAGATTAGTTCGATTGCCATGCCAACATCAGTATGGTGGCAGGATCATGATTAGTTCCTTTGTCAGGACTACATCAGTATGATGGCAGGATCAAAATCAGTTCAAATGCCCTGACAACATACATCAGTATTATGGCCGGATCAAGATTAGTTCGATTGCCATGACAACAACATTATGGTGCAGGATCAAGATTAGTTCGATTGCCATGCCAACATCAGTATGGTGGCAGGATCAAGATTAGTTCATTTGTAATAACAAAATCAGTATGATGGCAGGATCAAGATTAGGTTGATTGCCAGGACAACATCTGTATGATGGCAGGAACAAGATTAGTTCGATTGCTATGACAACATCATTGTGATGGCAGGATCAAGATTAGTTCGATTGCCATGATACATCAGTATGATGGCAGGATCAGGATTAGTTCAATTGCCATGACGACATCAGTATGATGGCAGGATTAACATTAGTTCGTTTGCCAAGACAACGTCAGTATGATGGCAGGATCGAGATCAGTTCGATTGCCCTGACAACATCAGTATGATGGCCGGATCAAGATTAGTTCGATTGCCATGACAACAACAGTATGATGGCAGGATCAAGATTAGTTCGATTACCCTGACAACATCAGTATGATGGCAGGGTCAAGATTAGTTCGGTTGCCATGACAACATCAGCATGGTGGCAGTATCAAGATTAGTTCGATTGCACTGACAACATCAGTATGATGGCAGGATCAAGATTATTTCGATTGCCATGACATCATCAGTTTGTTGGCAGGATCAAGATTAGTTCGATTGCTATGACAACATCAGTATGATGGTAGGATCAAGATTAGTTCGATTGCACTGACAACATCAGTATGATGGCAGGATCAAGATTATTTCGATTGCCATGACATCATCAGTTTGTTGGCAGGATCAAGATTAGTTCGATTGCTATGACAACATCAGTATGATGGTAGGATCAAGATTAGTTCGATTGCACTGACAACATCAGTATGATGGCAGGATCAAGATTATTTCGATTGCCATGACATCATCAGTTTGTTGGCAGGATCAAGATTAGTTCGATTGCTATGACAACATCAGTATGATGGCAGGATCAAGATTAGTTCGATTGTCATGCCAACATCAGTATGGTGGCAGGATCAAGATTAGTTCGTTTGCCATAACAAAATCGGTATGATGGCAAGACCAAGACCTGTTAAATTGCCATGACAACATCTGTTTGATGGCAGAATCAAGATTAGTTCGATTGCCATGACAACATTTGTTTGATGGCAGGATCACGATTAATTCGATTGCCATGACAACATCATTATTATGGCATGATAAAGATTAGTTCGATTGCCATGACAACATCAGTATGATGGCAGGATCAGTATTAGTTCGACTGCCATGACAACATCAGTATGATGGCA
>SDVV010017836.1:0-13897 GCA_016164225.1 Gammarus roeselii
AATATCAAAAATACAGTACAAATTAAAGTGTTCATAACATTAACCTTGCCAATCAAGGGCGCAAGCCTGCTTCCACCCCGCCGTTGCTCCTTGCGTTCCCCTTCCGTCGCCCTCCCCTTCCGGTCTCCCCCGTCCGTTAGCTGGTCGCGGTAAACCAGTTCCTGCCGCCCGCCCCCCGCTCCCCGTACGCTCGGTGAGTCAAGGTGCATGCATCGCGTCCTACCCCGGTGAAATGTGAAATGTTATGTGCAAATTCCCGTAGACCGGACAAAATCCGTCGTTCGCAGTCATATTAACTACTACTAGCTGAACAGAAATGTTGTAGCTTCATAAAGAGAGATGCGAACAATGAGATCAAAAGAGTCGATTGCTTAATAGCACTAAGTGCTTATGGTGCACATGTAATGTGTATAGGGATATCAGGATCAATGTTGGGTCAGTTGGGGACCTTTACAGCATTATTGGTTATTTCAGAGGGAATTTTTGGGAAGGCCAATTCAGGTGGTATGTTTCAGCTACGGCAAAATGACTTTGGACTTTCTCATATTTTCAAGCATTTAAAATGTTTAATGCGTTCATATATTTCTGATCATACTAGGCTGATATTAAATTCGTGTAGCATCTGTAAACTGTGTTAACGTTCCTCGGGAATAGCTTAGGCCACTCATTTGTGATTGAAACTGTGTTAAGGTTTCTCGGGAATAGTTTAAGCTGTCCATTTGTGAGCGAAATTTGTGAGTGTCGTTTAACCGCGATTCGTAGGCCTGGACACAAGACCGTATCTGTCAAATCGACCAGGAGATGGGAAGCAAAAACTACCGTGACCCGTATTTATTTTTATGACAAATATTTTTGGTTCGATTGTCTGTGCAAAATAACATAAAAAAACGATCTTAATAATAACCCAATGATGTAATTTACTTGCACTAGCAAGTTTTGCGAACAAAGATGAATAGGTCATCAATTTATACATTTAGTTGTGATCAATCAAAATGTGAGATTTGTCGCCATTTGATGGTATTGTTGTAAAATTGTCTTTTATGGCCAATAGATGGAGGTGCGGCGTTGTCTCAATGAAAAGGTTAAACGTGCAAGGTGAAGTCCTTGCACTCGTTGTATGGATGAAGGTCGTAATGTTCGTAGGCGAATCACGTAAAAAAATAACTGTCACATGAACGACTGATTTAGGTAAGCAACTGTACAGTTGGCCAAAAAACGAAGGCTACAATAGCCTATAACCTTCAGTATTGAGTTTGATCTCGTGAGAGAATGCTGCGATTAAATAAACAATTATTTTGTGGCATTTTTCCTCATCGTGGCTGCTGCTTAGTATTTTCCGACGGTGTCCGTCGTTACTTGTTACATTCTAGACGCCCTCACCGCGACGGCTTGGATTGTTGTATGCAGAACCATGGGACGTCGACCAGCCCCTGATTACTTTATGATCATGCGAAGAACTAGTATTCTTCCATGGAAGCCCCAAAACGTCAAGTAAACATGGTGTGTGAGCGCTCCGGCATAGTCAATCCACCATCATTATGGTTCATGGGAACTGAAGCTATTGCTACTCACTCACCACCGTTTCGAAGCAGAAGTTCAGGGGAGGATTGATGCGATATAGAATTCTGAAAGAGACATCTTTGATGCATCGGAAAAAGTATTATATTTCTATGAATTAAACAATTTATGTCGTGAACGTCATATTGCTAGGTGCGGGCAGTAGGACTGACTGCAGCGACCTCTGTTGGCTGCGGCACGGGGCTCCTCGAGTGGCTGTTGTCGGCCCTCACTGGTACGTGTCAATACATTGTAGAGTTCTTGTTCCTTCATTTGTTGTTGAGTAATAGTGTGAGATGGGTTAATGAATAATTTTAGCCGTAACATTCGAGATTATTCTAGTTACTGATGAATCACTATTTTGGCTGATAATGGGGTTGTAGAACATCGTTTAGAAATATTCATGTAACTGAACAGCAGTAATAAGTTTTTATTTATTTTATTTCAGGTATCCACGTCACAGGCTTAGAGGTCAATCGAGAGTGGTGGACGTGCAAATACTCCCCGCCTACTTTCATAGAGCACGTTTATGTCGATGCAAGACAGCCTCATCTGGCCCAAGCAGACATTGACAAATCTCATTCTTTGGAGGAAATTTTAGATTTTGATGAAGATGAGTTGCCACAAGTTGACGAAGATCCGTCTTCTATAGCTGCAACCAACGGTTACGTCGTCCCACCAACGCACGCTCTCATCAGCTGCTACTTTAACAACAACCAGGTGTTCAGGTAACATCAGCTGTTACTATGGCACTATGGCAACAACAACCAACATCCACATGATTGTTGCCGGAGTCAGGCAAGAAATTGTGACTAAATACAATATCAAAGTTCTTGGGCACAATACTTCACGGAACTCGACACAGAGTAGCTCAGAGTACATTGGTAAATACTATTTCACGTAATTCGGAGTACTTTTCCCACACTACTTCGCGACAGAGTACACTGGCCCACACTAGTTCACGGAACCCTGGCAGAGTAATGGAAAGTGTATTGATGCCACTAATTCTCCCAGCTCTGCCTATTGTCCTATAGATTACAGGCACTTGTGAGGCTGTCCTTGGTTGCGTGAATTAAATGGATCAGAGAATAGGACGGAGCTGATATATTGGGAGGCGAATGTGATGGACGGCTTTTGGAGGTGAGGGGCGTAGCTCCTATGTTACCCAAGCAATTTTCAATGGTATGTCGATGAGTGAATTATTGTAATATACTTGTGCTTGTACACAGATTTACAGTGAATTTCAAAGTTGACGCAAAAGAAGAAGTGGATAACGAAGAAGGTTGTGATTAACTTATTTGACTTGAATTCATATAGATTTTATATGAACTTATACCTGAAGATTTATGGCCATATTTTCTGAACCTTTAAAACTCAACCACACTTTGCCATTAAAATAATCACGAATTACTAAATGTCGCGATTTTTTCTATTCCAAATCCGTGGGAGAATGGAAAAGATTTCAAATTCATTTTTTTACAGATTCGTAGATATTTGGAGTTCCTTTGCTGTAGAGCGTGTTCCATTGTAGCGGCCAACAGATCCACACAGTGGTGACACTATCAGCATGTCACAAACATAGACCCAGTTAGATAATAACTCTTTATTTGCTCTTCCTTAGATCGTACTTGTCTTTGTATCGAGGACCGCTAGTGATCTTAATCGGCTCCGCTGGAGGACTGCGCAACACGGAGCCCTCTCCGTTGGACCTGCAGCATCACCGTCACTGGCTTCTCCGCTGCGTCAGGCCAGTGCACCGAATGATGAAGGATAGCGACCAAATGGCCGTGTACACCAGGAGGTGCTAGTGGAAAGGCCACCGAATAGGTACTTCGTCAGATACGTGCCCCGCTTGATGGAAGACTGTGAACAATTAGCCGTGTACTCCATGAAGCGTTAGGGTAGAGGTAACAGACTTGGGACTGCCATATACTGGTGCGACCAATCGACCGAGTACTCCAAGAGGTACTGATGTAGAGGCCACGGACTAGGGACTTTATCAGACCTGTGCACCGCTTTGTAGAGGACAGTGATCTATTTGCCGTGTACCCAGGTGGCTCAACTGTAGAAACAACAGACTAGTGACTGCGTCAGACCTGTGCACCGTTTGATGGAGGCAATGACATATTTTTCGTGTACTCCAGGAGGTGCTAGTGTAGCAGCAACATACTAGGGATTGGGTCAGACCTGTCCACCGCTTGACGGAAGGCAGTGACCTATTGGCCGTGTATTCTAGGAGGTGCTAGTGTAGCAGCAACATACTAGGGATTTGGTCAGACCTGTGCACCTCTTGATGGGAGGCAGCGACCTATTGACCGTGTATTCTAGGAGGTGCTAGTGTAGCAGCAACATACTAGGGATTGGGTCAGACCTGTGCACCGCTTGATGGAAGGCAGCGACCTAATGGCCGTGTATTCTTGGAGGTGCAAGTGTAGCAGCAACATACTAGGGATATGGTCAGACCTGTGCACCGCTTGATTGAAGGCAGCGACCTATTGCGCACAAAAGGTGCACTGATTCAGCTTATGCACATATTATCCAAATTAGGAACTGCATAACCTGTCCATGCGCGGGATAAATAAAACTGGAACAGACTATTTTCTTGTTTTATTATTGTTGTTTCCTATCAACAATAGGTACAGAACTGCGCTGTCACAGAAAGCGTGTTTCCGCGTCACCAAGACATAATAACATTCTGGACACGACAGACGTCAGTGTCAACGAACCAGCTAGCATCCTCAAACTGATATTTTACCTAAAACCTCTTATATTCGATTCATTAGCAACAGAAACCAGTGTGGCTACGTTAACAATCAAGAACAAACCATAATGTTGTTGGTAAACTGGTCAAGCAAAACGACCTGACGGTAACACGAGTTACCAAGTTACTGCCATAATGTTGTTATGCTCATCATTGTGAGTGCACGAGTTACCAACTGACAAACTGTAAGTATACTTGTAGAGAATTATATAACAAAATGATGAAGCTGACTGTACCAATGAACCTACTGTCATTTTTTGGGGCGTACCATCGAGCATATTTTAAGTAGTGCTGCCCCAGGGACCTGAGCTACTGGCACTAGCAGGCCTAACTATAATTCTGCGACAGATCCAGAGGAACATTCCACGCATTTGAAACAATAGAGACCTTGTTACGTGCAATAAGAATCAATCAATGGATGTCAGCGGCGGAAAAAATGAATATAGGACCAAAAGCCTATCACAGAGAGAGTCATGACAAAACACATTCACTTAATTTAAAGCAGGAAACACACTTCTACTGATAAGAACACTCACCATTTGAATACAAAATAAACAAAACTAATGTGAGATGTTAAAAGACCTGCCTTGAAATATAAACCTTGTTAACATTTCAAAACTGCCAATTAACTTCGAATTCTGAACAGTCATAGACAAACATGTTCTGACCTAACAATAACAAGAGGCAACGCTCACCAGCGTTACTCTACAGCAGCGCCACCAGGTGGCAATCAGTAAATTGCAGGAGCAGGAAAGACATCCTTGCAATGATCGCTAAGAACGGCCGTAGATTTGCTAAAAAACTGGACTATTTACACTGCATCAAGGAGTTCAAGCGACATCCTCCAACTATGTTACAATGGAAATATATGTACTTATCTATTGCCAACAAACACACACACACACACACGCTCCACTAATAAAAAGCCACCGAAGTTAAAAACGAGTTACAAACTAAAAATCCTAAATTGTATGTGTTTATTTGATATTGTAATAACAAAATCACACTCGATTCTTAGTGCAAATAGAATCGGACTGCTTTAGGAGCATGGGCAGCTCGCATGTTACAAAATGAAACAATCATCTATACACAACACGAGGTAGGTTAAGCGAAAATAAGTTAATCGGCATTGACCTGCTCATATTTATAAGCTGGTATCATTATGGACATGGTCTCGAATAGTGTTCAAAACAGTTAGCAAAATTTTAATCAGAACTATATTCATAAAAAGGGGAAAGTCCTAAGTTTATGTTTCAAACTGTAAAAACGTTAAGACATTGAAAAATATTTATAGGAAAAAAATTAAAAATGCTACAATAATTAATGAATTAATTATGTCACACGTTTGTGCAAACTTCCAAAAATAAATTTTTAGTCAGTGGACGCATGTTCAATAAGAATTCATTTCCGCCTCGGAACGTTTGGAAGTTGTTCCAATTGAACTTTTTCATTGCCTATTTCAACCAATTGGAAGGCCGGTGTGTTAATATTTGCTCTCAACAAACGTACAATCTAAAAAAATGCTACGCTTTAAGAGTCACCCGCTTTCTAGTAGCTACTGAGTCCATCCGAAGACATTACCCATCATCAACTGATCAATACTCGGGCTCTCAATCTATAAACACAAACATCGCCTTTTAATTTAGAAAAGAAGAGTTAAACGAACCATCAAAGTATGGGAAGTGCATCACAAGACTCAACCCGTTTTGCTGAATTAGAATCGACATTAGCATGGTTTTGCATATGGCTGCGTGGGAAAAACCTAGCCACGTACTGTCAAATGAGCTGTTAAAATGCTGTACGCTTCAAAGAGAGTTGATTTGAATGTAATCATGACACTTGAATGGCAAAAGCACCTTCGATATTTTGAAACAAAAACATTCTGCCTTTTATTCAAAGGCTGTTACAACAAAGGTTAGATTCCCAGTCAATGTGATTTTTTTTTCTGAATAAACTAGAATGAAATAATCAAGAGTGGAACCTTAAATATTTCTTTACTTCAATAACAATTGGTTTCAAAATTGTTTTGATTTAATGTTGCCTTGGGTAACGAGGTTCTAGAGGTGACTCCTTAATTCATCTTCGATGATAGCTTCTTCAATATTCTACAAAGATTTGCTACGATTAACAATGTTCTGAAATAGCTTTAGGATCTATAAGAATATATTTACACAAACTCTATACTTACACTCTAATGATTGAAAACAAGACATGTACCGTTAGCTACCATTTCAACGTATGTAGACACACGGTGTCTCATGTGATAGCTACCCAACAAGAGTAGAGCCACCTGGCGGCTTTTACTGGTACAAATGGTAGTAAATGATGGTGTACAACCAAGTGAATAAACAAGGAGAGTCTACATTGTTAGCGGTCAAATATTTTGCGGTGTGTCAGGATTGGGTGATGACCAGAAGAACAATATTAGAGGATAGATGTGCAATGGATTCGGCTTCATGTTGAATATGATGATTTGAGTGCAAGAGTGCAGCTAGTACGAGTGTGCCTGTGTTTGCAATTACGAAACAGTATATATTTTACTTCCATAAAAGCCTTGTAGCCAGGGTGTTAGAATCTTGCTACCGTATCCACCGCGAGTTGTAGAAGGCGACTGAAAGGGCGCCCCATAGCCGGGAGTAGAATCGTGCTTCCGTAACCCCCGCGTGTCGTAAAAGGCGACTAAAAGGAGCGGGGCAAAGGGGCTAGGAATCCCTTACTCAAAGACGGCAAGACAAGCGGGGGGAGGAGAGGCTCACGCCTCTCCGAACCCTATTGTTAGGGTGGGTGAATGTGTGTGGTTGTTGTACGAATGAGGTGAAGAGGAGAGAGATTGGCGAGATGTTTGTGAGGAGAAAGTTTGCTGTGTTGGCGCTGAGTGAGACGAAATTGGAAGGTAAGGGCGAATGTGAGTTTGGTGTGGTAAGTACCGAATGGAAGGAGGCGTCCTCAAGATTGATGTGGGTAAAAGTTGAGTTAGGCGTGAAAAGATGGGTATTTGTGAGTGCTTACGGACCTGGCAGCGAGAGGAGTGAAGATGAGGGAGCAATTCTGGACTCACCTGAGTGAGTGTATGGAGAGTTTTGGAGGTCATTTCAATGTAGTTGTACTGGGTGACCTTAATACGAGAGTTGGAGATGTAGTGGTGGAGAATGTGATAGGAAGGTATGACATTCCCGGTAGAAATGACAGTGGAGAAAACCTGATAGGTCTGTGTATGGAGCAGGAGTTGGTGGTCGGGAACAGTTTGTTCAAGAAGCGAGATTTCCAGAAGTACACATGGGTAAGGATGGCCCGTGGTGCAGTGGTGGAGAGAGCACTGATGGATTTTGTGCTGATATCGAGGAGAGTAGTGGGGACGCTGTTGGATATGCGGGTGTTGAGAGGGGAGGATGGAGGAGTGTCTGACCATCTGCTGGTGGAAGGTAGATTAAGAGTGGAGCAGAAGTTGAAGGGCAACAAACGAGTGGGAGGAAGGAGGAAGAGAGGTAGTGAAAGTGAGTGGACTGAATGGGAGATTTGATTTGATTTGGGCCTCATTTCCACCAGAGCCTCAACATGAGTCATAATACTGAATGGGAAAAGTAGAGCCGAGGAGTTCCAGCAGGCATTGAGGGAAGAATATGACAACGTGAGAGGACAGGACCCGAGAGATGAGGAGAAAGAATGGGAGACGTTAAGGGACGCGTTGCTGAGATATGCGAAGCAGGTTGCGAGTGGTGGAACGAGGAGGTCAAACTGGCGGTGGCACGGAAAAGAGGAGCGTTTGAGGAGTGGTTGCAGGTGAAGTCGGTGGTGGCTTATGAAAGCTACAAAGAGAGGAGAAACGAGATGAAGCGGGTGGTGAGAAGAGCCAAAAGGGAAAGGGATGCTGATGCCATGCGGGGCAGACGGTTGTGCCAGAATTTTAAGGAGAACAAAAAGATGTTCTGGAAAGAGGTGAAGAGGGTAAGAAAGGGAGAGACCGGAAAGGAGAAAGTGGTGAAAAATGAAAACAGACAGTTGTTGTCGTAAAGTGGTGATGTACGGAAGAGGTGGGCCGAGTATTTTGATGAATTGTTGAATGTCGACGATGACAAAGAGGCTAACAATGTTGCTGTGGGTGGTGGTGCTCGGATGCCAGTATTGGGAGAAAGACTTGTGGCGGACATTACCAGGGAAGAGGTGCAGGAGGCGGTGGAGGCGATAAAAGGCATGGAAAGCCCCTGGTTTGGATGGCGTTGCGACCGAGTGCCTGAAGAAGGGTGGAGTAACGATTGTCGAATGGTTGGTGAGGTTACTGAACTTGTGTTTTGTGGCAGGTGTGGTACCGGTTGAGTGGAGCAGCGCCTGCATTGTTCCGCTATATAAGGGCAAAGGAGATAAAAATGAATGCTGAAACTCGAGAGGTATCAGTCTGTTATGTGTGGTTGGTAAGTTGTACGGGAGAGTGCTGATCGAAAGGATGAGAGACTGTACGGACTGCGTTAATGGAGAGGAATAGTGTGGCTTTAGGAGTGGTAGAGGGTGTGCCGATAAGATTTTTGCAGTGAGACAGGTCTGTGAGAAGTACCTTGCAAAAGAAAAGGATATTTTCTGGGCCTTCATGGATCTGTAGAAGGCATACGACAGGATTTACAGGGAAGCGCTGTGGAGGGTGTTGCGTTTGTATGGAGTGTGCGGACATTTGTTGAAAGCGGTGCAGAGTTTCTATGTTGGCAGCCGAGCGTGTGTCAGAGTGGGAAGCGAGGTGAGTGATTGGTTCCCAGTAAAAGTAGGACTGAGACATGTCTGCGTGATGTCTCCCTGGCTGTTCAATCTCTATATGGATGGAGTGGTCAGGAAGGTGAACGCGAGTGTGCTGGGTCGTAGCTTGGAACTGTTGGAAGCGATTGGGCTGAGTTGGCAGTTGAGTCAGTTGCTATTTGCGGATGATACAGCCCTGGTTGCGGATTCAGAGGAAAAGCTATGTAGGCTAGTGTCTGAGTTTGGTAGAGTGTGTGAGAGGAAGAAGCTTCAAGTGAACGTGGGTAAAAATAAAGTAATGAGATGCTCGAGGACTGTCGATGCGAGCAAAATTAGTGTCCCCCTAAATGGAGAGCTCTTGGAGGAAGTTCGGTGTTTGAAGTATTTGGGTTCCTACGTGGAGATAGCTGAACTAGTAGAAACTGAAGTGATGGCGCGAGTGAAAGAGGGGTGTAATGTGTTGGGTGCACTGAAAAGTGTAATAAGCTGGAGGACGTTGGGGATAGAAGCAAAGAGAGGGCTGTATGAGAGTGTTGTTGTCCCAACTGTGCTCTACGGAGTTGAGACTTGGTGGATAGAGTAGAGGAGAGAAGAAGGTTGAACGTTTTCGAGATGAAAGGTTTGAGAAGCATGGCTGGAGTAACGCTGAGTGACGGGATCATCAACGACGAGGTTCGAGTCAGAACAAGGATGGTGAAGAAGTTGGAGAACAGATTAGATTCGCGTGTTCTGAGATCGTTTGGGCACATGGAGAGGATGAATGAAAGGAGATTGGTAAAAAGGGTGATAAATGCGAAGGCGAGGGGTCGCAGGCCTAGAGGTAGACCGAAGTTTGGTGAATGGATGGTGTGAAGCAGGCGTTAGGAAGGAGAGACATGAATATGGAAGTAGCGAGAGAGCGTGCAATGAACAGGCGTGAGTGGAGACTGGTTGTGAATGGTTGATTTTGACGCTGCTCTGATGCGCTTTCCCGCCTTTGGCATCCCGTTGTCGGGATGGTCGTGGGTGGGGGGGCCCGGTTATTATGACGCGGCGGGGGTAAACCAGTGAAAACTGTCGGGCCCTGCTGCTGACAACGGATCCTCGGACCGCACTCGTGACCTAGAGTGTGTGTTGCGGGGTTCTCGGCCGGACCCTTTAGCACAAAAGGGATAAGTTGTGTGAGTGTGAGCATATGAGGGTGTGAGGTGCGCCTTGCCGTCGTCGGCCACCCCCCTTTCTGGGGGATGTGGCCTTGTGTCTGTATCTGTAAAAGAAAGATGCACGATTTATTTTTTAGTTGGCAGCTGCATTATGAAGCCAATTGTATCCATTGTTGCTAGAACGCAACGATGAGCGTTCAAGGATGAAACACTTTTTTGATCAATAAAATAAATGAACGAGTGGGAAATAAATTGAAAGCTCACCGCATTTGTTGAAAATATTTGAAAGCACATTAACATTTATTTGACGTGCAAAACAATCCTGAAATGTTAGAAAATGAACATCACGTAGAAATGAAGTAGGGTTTACTGTGATTTTGCCTGATGACTACTGATTTGTAACTGCAGAGGTGAATGTTTATAAATAGTATTCTGAAGAGGGCAAATAATCCGCTAAGGACCGTAATTCAAAAACCGTCATCTGTTTTATGCCTTTTTTTTAAATTAATTCATCAAATACTATACCAATGACAAAATATTTCCATAATAGATATTCTATAAGTCAACGCTCAGGAAAGTGAAATCATGAAATCTGAGGGCACCTCATAGGTTGTACGGAGATCAGTTAATCGTGTTACCATAGCAACGCAGCAGAAGCAGTTCGCTACAGACCTTTCTCACCCACGTAATGGGAGGGAAGCAAAGGTAGGCTTTCCTGAAGGCAGTCTTCTACAAGCCTCTCACAGTTATGCGAAGGGAGAGAAGCAGGGGAAGGCTTTCCAGAAAGGAGTCTCCTACTGACCCTTCAATATTGGCTTTCCGAGCAAGTGATGGCTTTCCGAAGGTTATCCTTTTCTGACCCTTCTCTGCTATTCAAAGAGAGGGAAGTAAGAGAAGATTCTACTGAAGCAGGCCCTTGGAGGATTCACAAAGTTACTGCGGAAGTTTGGCCATCAAGATCTCTTGATCGTTCCTTTAGTCACCTCTCTCTACGTCTGTCCCAGTTTAACCATTCCCACATTGCCAACCTTGCCAAGTGGCCTTGCAGTGCCTTCAGGAATGCCTTCAAGAACGCCTGATTGTCTCTGTAGTCCTTTCTCTGTACGTCAATCCCTGTTTAACTACTCCCATATTGCCAACCTTGCCAAGTGGCCTTGCAGTGCCTTCAGGAATGCCTTCAAGAACGCCTGATTGTCTCTGTAGTCCTTTCTCTGTACGTCAATCCCTGTTTAACTACTCCCATATTGCCAACCTTGCCAAGTGGCCTTTACAGTACTTTCAGGAATGCCTTCAAGAACGCCCGATTGTCTCTGTAGTCCTTTTTCTGTACGACTATCCCAGTTTAACCACTCCCACACTATGAATCTTAAAAAGCAGTCCATGCAGTATATTTTTCCAAATTATTAAATCCAATCCTGTGCTGTTCTTCTGAATTCTCCTTGAACACCAATCAAGGGAGGTAAAAGTTGTCATTCTAACATTGAACGCTTCACAGTCTTGATGTCATTTTTTAAAATATTGGTGGTCATAGCAGTGCGTCGTTTAGATCTCATGCAATGGCCAGAATATATCAGTTTGTTATGCGATATGCAATTCCGCATTGCAGTGGAAACAAGTTAGTTTGTGTGCCCTTTCTGGCGAGTTTTTCTTAATACTTTGATGCTCTTATGACGTATACATACGTCTGCCATGTGCAGAGAAACAAATTTATTTTCAATCAGTTTTAACTGAGCGATTGAGATAAAAACTGAGTTTAGCGAAGTTACGCTTCGAAGAGTATATCAGAAAGGTCATTTTAATCTCAGTTTAAAATTCAATAAGTTAACCAAGATACTGACAGAAACGAATTAGTGCTTGCAAATGTATGCTACCAAATAAATTGAGAATATTAAACAAAAGAGTCTTCAGCGAACCTCATTGAAATCAAAAGTTTCTATATTCAATGTACTGCATATGTACGCCAGTTTATCTATGTGTTTGGACAAGATTTCCAGCGTTACATCTTGAGATATTTGTTTCTAAAATATCTGAGGATCACTTCGCATCTGACCGCAATATTCAGCAAATCTTGAGTCTGTTCGCTATCACAGGCTGCACCATGGCTTGCAAAAACTGGCTTGATCAACACCGTCCTTGATGCCGTCGATCCTCTTTGGGAGGGTAACACGAATAGTGCAGCCTTGGTAACTCATGAACAGCGTGTGAGAGGGCGCCATCCGTCAGTCAGAGGCCGTAGCCCTGCCGGATGTTTCGTCGGCCGGAAGCTGAAGTGAAGCGTTTGCCAGGTGCCAGGATTCCAGTTTCTTGTTTCTTCAAGTTATTCACAAGACGGTAAACAACACTACAAAAAAAGTACGATTCTTACAGTAGTCAGGATACACGTTACAGGATCTTCGCCCGCTCCAATAACTCGTCGACGAATTTCTGAAAAAAGTTACATTTTAAATTAGGATAAATGTTCTGAGTAATTTAATATTGTCGGTAGGAAGGAGAATAGTCTACGTTATTATTACACATTTGATGGTGTTATTGAAATCACTTTTCACCCGCAACTATCAGCGCTGTTGCTTTAATGACATCTCCTTTTATTAATATACCAACATTTAAAAAATGTTTCCAAATCAAACTCAGCCAGCGGTCATAGTCATGTAAATACAACGTCAAAATGTGATGGTAAATAATGTATAACATATAAACTCTTACTACGTGTAAGCAGGTAACAAACTACGGTAGTATTGGTAGTAACAAGCACAACTTACAAATGTCTCGTGGTTAAGTAGAGCACTTTTTTGTTCGAATTTTTTCTTCCGAAAGAGTTGTACTGACCCACAAAACGAATGGAATCGGCATTGAAATATTTAATAACATGAAAAATTTGCATCGTAACAACTAAAGGTAGGTTAGCGAGTCTGAGAAGGTACCAATGATATGCGTTCACTAATGGAATCATCTTGAACATTTTGCTGAGGGTAGGGCCAGGCTGAGGGGTATCCATAGTTAGGTTGCCACTCATTAGACTAACCTGATCTTGTTTCTAAGGTTGGGTATAGTCTGAGAACTACCATGCGTTAGAAGTCTACTCATTGGACTGAGCTGATCTTGTTTGTGAGAGTTGGTGCAGACAGGAAGGTGCCCGAGGTTCGGCCACCACTCACTGGACTGACCTGAACTTAATCCCAATGTTGGGTATATCTGAGAGGTGCCCAGAGTTAGATAGTAACTCTCTAACCTGACATGAACTTGTTTCGGAGGGTTGGAGCAGACTGAGAAGTGCCCTAAGATGAGAGGTGCCCTGAGGGTTGGTGCAGTTTGAGAGGTGCCCTCCACCAATGGACTTATCTGAACATAATTCCGAGGTAAGGCGCAGTCTGAGAGGTGCTGTGAGCTTGGTACACTCTCATTGGACTGACCTGAACTTTTTCCTGAGGGTAGGTATAGCCTAAGAGGTACTTTGAGCTTGGTACTCTCTCATTGGACTGACCTGAACTTGTTCCTGAGGGTAGGTGCAGTCTGAGAGGTGCTCACGAAGAAACTTCCGCCTCTTGCTCTCGTCTTCTAGATCTAGAAGCTCGTCCAAGTCAACTTCCTTCTCTTCACTTTTGCCATCCTGCGGGTGTGAAGGACTCTTTAGAGACAAAATCATTCATGAAGGTGAAGGCTTAATAAAAAGACAAAGTAAAATCAATGATTATTCGCTTATCCCAGTCGAATATGA
>SDVV010017837.1:0-13896 GCA_016164225.1 Gammarus roeselii
ATATACTAGCAATTGATTGATTTGAAGGGAATCTTATTCGTAGTATAAAAAGAAGAACCAATGTGCTAACAAACTTTTTTTTTATCGAAATAAAGACAGATGTTTCAGATTCGTCATAAATCCATCTGCAGTGTAAAGAGAAATTTCAGAATAAAATCAATTAAAGTTATGATGATAATTTAATGAGCATATAATGAAGCACAGGGTAGTAAAAACTGAGATTATAATCAAGTTGGACCAATGAATGTAAACAGATGGAGGTCAACAATGAGGAAGGCAAAAAAAAAATTGACTCACTATGACACCTTAAATAATCCGGTAGCTGTTGTTATTCATTCACTGTTGGCTTGAAACAATGGATATGACAGGAGTCAAAAATTTTGATATCATGCGAATCGAAACTACTATCAACTTTCGAAAAAAAATATATCCTAAACGGATGATCCTGCTGCATGCAGTGATCGCCGGTAGAGGATTAGTCTGGTTTCGTTAGACGTTGTCCAGTTCTGAGTGAAACTGTCTTATAATGCGCACTTCTCCTAAACAACTGAAGTGCAGTACTTCCGATGTAGCCCCCACTGGCAGCAGTGACATTCGTACTTGTAAACAAAAGAAGTACACAATATCTGATCGTTAGCGTCATTCTTTTAGAACGATTGACCTATTGTACATGTGCTACGGAAATGTAAACCTGTCGAAATTTGGTGGGACGAATCACCCTATAAGAGAAGTCACTTCTTCCGACTAAAGAAGTGACCAGTTCAGGTTTCTGCCCCTTCGATGTGGTCTTCTGGTAAGCTTCCACTTTCGTATTGCTTGGAGACAAAACTGATTACTTCTTCGATTTGTGTACAAATAATCTGGAGCAATGTCTAATACAATGTTATTCACTTTCTTCTTTTTTGAAATGCTGATTTTGTCTTTAATTTTTACGGACGCTTTGATATTTGAATTTGATGTCTTACAATTATTTTGAACTACTTCCGAAAGAATTGTACGGTAAAGATAGTCGTTGCACTCCACATGATACTGAGAGTTCGTTCCATCGTCAGTAACGCAGTTTTATGACTCAGTCGGTATTGAAACTGCCATTTCCAAGGAATTGTTACCCGTTTGTCCTCTAAATAAGAGCAGAAATGCAACCATCTGGACGATTTAGTCATAATGTTGCCTGGTTTCACAGCATTAGACACGTAATCCTACGCCCGACGCTGCTAAGAAAAGCTCGGGCTGCAGTCATTTCGATGAATGTTGATGACGGAGAAAACAAGTTTGAGATTCTGCCGTTAGGTGACATGTTGGTGCGATCATCAAATGATCCCGTTGCTTTATTTGATGGCATATTCACGGTTCTCCGAGCATTCTGATATGAGGGTACCAGAATGTTCGTGAATGATAATAAATGTGAACGATTGCGTGTGTGAATGGGGGTCAGATTTGTTTGTGCTCGAAATGAATGGTACTCAATATCAATGTTGTTAATTTTTCCACGAATCACTTGATAGGCTGTTTTGGGGAAACGATTTAAAATATAATTGATGATATTTAGCTTTCGCTGCTAACGACTGAATCGATGAGCTTACGATGAATTCAGATTATAAGAGGCTGTCTCAACGATGAATTGTCAAGCGGGCGTAAGCTGAGGTAGGTTCGGTGTCACTATCCATTGTCGCGACTCACAAACATAATAATTTTAAGACTTTACGTATGCATCCACTGAAAAAACGATGTTTCTAGTAATATCCGTGCACTGCAAAACCCGTTGATTTCTACACTCATTGCACAGACAGTTACTGACTATGCATAAATTTTTACATAAAATGCGTACAATTATACGCGTGTGGAGGAAAACCAGCGAATCGTTAGGTGTGTGATGGCAGCCATGACACGAGATTGCGTTTGTCAAGCTTATATACTGCCACGACGTCAGGTGCTTGCACTGACGTGAGGACCCTAGACTCCCGCTGGAGTAGAACACAACCTCTCTGTCGTCAGAATGTCACTGACCTACACTCTTCGTCAAAATTAACATTTACTTGCACCGTATGCATAAATAGTTTTAGTGTGACTAGTTGAGCTGAGTGATATTGAATGGAAATGATCCATTGATTCATAATATCACCATATAAAAACACTTTTTATAGCAGCTACTAGTAATGAAAAAACATAGGGTGCGTCTTCTTAAAAACCTTTTAAGAAGACGAACATAGGGTGCTTCATCTATTTGTGTTGTTCATTTTAAGACCAGCATCGATGAGGTCATTTCTGCCATATTTTCGTTCGTCGCAGTCTCTAGCAAAGACTACCCGTCAGCACTCTCCTTCATAAAGTCCTCCGAAGGTCTGCCAGGAGATGTGCAGAGGTCATTCTGGGTCCGACTGTGCTTGGATCTGAATGGAAATTCGGAATTGGACATTGCGAGGATGTCAATTTGTTGAGGCCCGGCATAAATGATCGCGATCGCCATCCTCCTTCGCTGCAACTGAAAGGGAAATGAGAAGAGCCGAGGACGACGAGGAACTTGAAGAAGCCAATACTTGTAAAATGCAGGAGAAGGTAACGCGAGTGGTGGAACGATGTGGATATTCTATCTGAATTACAGAAGAGAAGAGCTTTTGAGGCGAGGTTACATGGCAGGCGAGGTCGGTGGTGGCATATGACAGCACTATAGGGAAGAGAAGAGAGGTGATGCGTGTGGTGAGGCGAACAAAGTGGGACGCTGATAATAGATGGGTTAGGCTGTTAGGCCAGAATGTTTGCTGAAAACAAGATGTTCTGAAAAGTGAAAATAAGCGCATAGAGTGATATAAGGAAAACAGGGAAGGATGAGGCTGCGAAAGATGTGGGTGGCTGGTTGCTGACTGACAGTGGTGCTGTTCGGAGAAGCTGTCATTGTTGTTGTGGGTGGTGGTGCGCTGATGCCGGTTGTGGACCAAGAAACGTTGCGGGAATTACCAAGAAAAGCGGTCCAAGAGACGGTAGAGGTGATGAAGTAGGGGATACCCCATGGTTGAAGTGCCTGATGCCGGACGAATTAACGGTAGTCCTTTTGTTGGTGAGGATATTCTATTTGTATTTTTAGTCGGTCGTGATACCGATTGAGTGTTGCAGTGCTTGCATTGTTCCTTTGTATAATAATACACTATTATTATATTGTGTGTGGAGGGTTCGTTGTACTCGAGTTTGCTCGCCGAGAGGATTTGAGATAGTAATAAGTAGAGCGATTGGTGAGAGGCTGAGGAGATATAGGAGTAGTAGCGAGAGTGCAGATACGTTTTTTTGCAGTTAGACAAATCTGAGAGAAGTACCTTGCGGAGGAAACGGTGTGTTCTGGGCCTTCGCTGTCCTATAAAAGGCCTCCGATTTGGTCGACAGAGAGTCGTTGTGAATGGCGTTGCGTTTGTCTGGAACCGGCGGAAACTTGTTAGGAGCGATAAAGGGTTTCAATGTTGGCACCAGACCATGTATCAGAACAGGGAGTGAGATAAGAGCTTGGTTACCAGGGAAAGCTGTTCAATATCTACATGGATGAAGTGGTCAGAAAGTTGAACGCAACAGTGTTGGGTCGAGATTAGAGTTGTTAGGTGCAAATGGGCGAAGTCGACAGTTAAGTACGTTGCTGCTTGAGGAGGCTACGGTACTGGTGGTGGATTCGACGAAGCTGTTAAAGCGTGAGTCGGAGTTTGGTAGAGTGTATGAAGAAAAAGCTGTTAGTTTTTGCGGGTAATAATAAAGTAATGAGATGTTCGAGGAACTTCAATTGGAGCGGTATCGAAGGCCGCCTTTATGAAAAGTTATTGGAGGAAGTGCAGTGGTTATAGAAACTTGGCTCTCATGTGGGAACTACTGTAGGATTAGTGGAAACTGAGTAGAGGTCTTGAGTGAAGAAAGGGTGTAAAGTATTACGTGCTCATAATTTTGCAACCCAGAGTTGTAGAAGGAGTAATTGTCCCAACTGTACTGCAGGAGCCTTTGACAAGGGGGTAAAAGCGAAAAAAAAGGTTGCACGTTTTTGAAAGTAAATGTTTGAGTAGCACAGCCGGAGTGACACAGAGAGATTGGATCAATGACGACGGTCGAATGAGAGCCGGGATAGTGATGAGATTGGATGATGGTAGTTTCACGTGTTCTGAGGTGCATCGGTCATACGGTGAGGATGGGTGATTGGAGATTGGTTTGAAGGGCGATGAAAACGGAAGGGAGTGAGCGTAGGCCCAAGAGAAGATCGAAGTTTGAGTGGATGTATGGCGTGAAACAGGCTTGAGGGAGGAGAGATATGAATGTGGAGGTATCGTGACCGCGTCCATCGGATAGGCTTCCCGCCGATAGCGTTCCGTTGGGAAACGGGATTGACGTGGGTGAAGGAGAGCCCTTCAATTGTAATGCAAGTTGGGTAAGACAGTGAACACTGTCGAACCATGCTCCTGGCACTGATCTCTGATTCCATTCCTAACCCACAGTGTGTATTTTTGCTATAATCGAAATGTTTTTCAAAGTTTTATAAGTAGTCAAAGTTTTTTGTCTGTTTCCATACTTTGCTTAAAGGTGCACTAGATTTTGAAACTTTCACCATTTCGTATTGCTAGGTTAGTGTAAGTGTTAAACAATCTGTTATTACTTCTTCAGAAAGCGTTTTGCAGAAAACAAAAACGAAAAATATCCTAAGAAACCGAATTCGCTCGACCAAAAAAAAAGCAATCAACTTGCCACGCAGCCGCGTTCATGTTTAAAAGCTTAATGCGACCGTTGATCCAATTAATTTAACGATCATGCGAATGGCAAAATTTGTATATTTTCGGAAGCCAAACTATTGTATACCAACAATCACCTGTTCTATGGGGGTTGACCAGCTCGGAGAGATGGCACTGAGTAGTATTAAGTACTAAAACGTGTTCACACAAGCGGAATTATAAAATATTTTTCTTCCGCAAAACGCTGGACATTCATGCGCATTTCTTCCGATGGTAATTGTTAATACGTTCCAGCCTTTAAATTAGATAAAATTTGACACTATACATAACTGCTATGTTATTAAATGGACCGCACTCCACCGATATAAACTGTAAACAGAATTTCGATGACGCGAAATCTATTATGGCAATAGCAGATTATTCTGCTATTGCCATACTGTCAAGAACTAAAATGGGAAATGTAGATATTATTTGAATATTTCCTTTTATCGTCAGCGTAATGCTTTCTCTGCTTGGCCTTAATGTAATTCTATATGTATACAATCCTTGAAGGTCGGCCTTCTTCGTACATACACACGCAGACTCGTTTGCAGCTTCAAGCCAGTGTTAGGGCCTATAAACACCTACGATCATGCATGTCAACACTTCTAAGCACATAACATGATGCTTGCCTTCACCTAAAAACTCATAGAATCATGAATTTCATAACCCATAGACACATAAGATGTTGCGTGTCATCACCATTAAGTACATACGATGATGCTTGTCATCACAAATAAACACAGGAGATATTACTTGGCATCACCTAAGAACATATAAGTTGATTATTAATATTTTTGAATCATTTATTTGAATCGTTTGGCGATGGGTTTTCAATTTGTATACAATAATTAAATTCTTAAACTGTAGACATGAAACTTCATTATCAACTACGCTATTTGAATTAACGAAAACGAGAGTTCAATTTGAATTTGTCGCAGCTGATCTCTAGGGGCCGCCGGGTCGGATTACATGGAGCGGAATATTATTTACAATAGCGTCATCAGTGCACATACAGAAAGTATATTTCTTGACAAACTAATCACGACTACATAGCGTTGGGAAAATCACTGACACGCGTTGTTGAAAAATTACAGATACATGGGGTGGATAAATAACATAATACGTTGGTGTGGAAAACAACAAGTCCATGGGGTGGGAAATCACGCGGGTTAGAGTCCAAATAACATGAGGTTGGGACATCGAAATGTTCTTACTTATTCTAATGAAAAGTCTACATTACTGTACGATACCAAATGTGTGGATGGACGTAATAAATTATACAGAAAATATTAATGCAACATGGGGTTGGGAAATCAAAATGCGCTAACATATTGCAGAGATGGGTCTGAAACAATGTATGAATAATAAAGGTGTGAATAGGCGACATAAGTCATTCATAAAAAGTTATACTGAAATACTTACCTAACACTGAATATACAACAAACTCACTTCATGACCACTAGAAAATCATTAAATGATTGACAATAAGAATATAGGAGACAAAGCAAAATATTAGCTTATGTGACACTGATTGTATCATCAAAAATGGTACGGTAATTGGTTGAGATAATTCAATGAATTATATCAATACCGATTTTGCCTCTGTCAAAGTTGTAAGCTGCCTATCATTCCTCGAAAAGACAGAGCTCGTATTTCAATTATACTTAAACGATTGAAACCTTTGAAACATAGAAATAGACAAAATGCTAGTTAACATTTATGGGAATTGGCAGAGACAGTTGTGATCAGAGGCAGTCGTGAACAGATGTTGATGTTATCTCAATGTTGAGTTATTTTGGTGGTGTTTTCGGACATGCACATGAACAGAATGCATTTTCTGGTTACTGGTATTATGCATTTAGCTTGTGTTTGTGGGCAAAGTTACGGTTTTGAATTGGTCGCTCAATAAAACTTCATTAACCCTATTCTTGAAGGACGTGTTGGATTTAAGAATCTTGGGGCTTATTGGGAGGTTGTTCCAGGATTTTGGTCCAGTGATCGAAAAAGCTCTACATGCAGTTTCTGTTTTCCTGTGTTCAACCTGCAGAGTATCATTATTTCTTGTGAATCGATTGCTCTTTTCACTTCGGAAATATATGTACCTCTGGCGGTCAGGCGAATGTTTTTCTACAAGATCTTTATGAATTCCGATCGATTCATGGAGTACCAGTTTGTTGTTGATATTGAGCCACTGCAATTTTTCGAGGAGAAACCTTTCGTGGTCTCGTTTTTTGTGGTTACCATCGCATTTTTTCCTTGCCGCAAAGTTTATACAACGTTGCACTTTCTTTCTTTGAGACTTGGTGCATTTCCCCCAAATTGAAAGACTGTAGTTGATGTGAGAAAATATTGAAGCGCGGACAAACAATGATCTTGATTTAAATTCCTTTTTTTTTCGTGTCCCAAGTGTTCCATTGAACTTGGAACACAGAGCAGTTACGTGGTGTTTGAAGGAAAGATCGGGATCAAATCATACTCCCAGATTTATGACTTTGTCTTCAACAGGTACACAGAGAGAAAAAGTCATGTACTGTGTACAAGATTCTGCTTGTTGACTCGATCACAACCATATACATATAACTGTAATATTATTCAAGAAATTCTGCTTGTTGAATCTACAAAAAAAATCATATTGATTCGGAAATATTTCAGTATACAAGCATACGATAAATTCGACACACTGCATGCCAGCCATATTGTAGATCTAACATGAATCTACATGCATCAGCTATATATTACAATATCTATAACTGCGCAGCAATTTGTCGTCTATAATTAGTCAAGCGTCGCTCCAACAGAGTGCGGCCATCTTGATTGAGGTGACATACATTGTGTGTGATCGACAAATAATACTTACAAACGGATAACGTGCAATGTGATATTGATCACATTAGGCCACGGCAACCTTGGTTTTAAACAGTACACAATTATTGCCAACACATATTATGACATAAACCTATATAACTGTCCAAGCACCGCCAGTGATGCATTGATGGGTTGGTGTAGTTTGCTAAGGTAATAAGATGCCAAATACCCTACCTATCTTTGGACTTGATTACTTATAAAACTCAAGTCTGGGAAGTCTGGGTAAGTATTTATGAATTCAAGTCTAGGTAAATATTTATGAATTCACCAGATCTATGCCAAAAAAATAATTGTTAGAGACAGATTTAGCTGAGGCTGGAGACAATATTTCCACCATTTGCAAATTCTTGGAGAATAAACTACCACCTCCTACAATTTAGCTTATTATTTGTACAGAATTATCAATTGACGCCTGTTTTTCATTATTTCATAAGCCACTGAAACAACTCAAACCTGATATATTGATATTGTGAAAGTTCCTTGAACACCAATCAGTCTGGAATAATGGTCTGCAATTTCAAATCATTGTTGGTGGTTTGGGTTACTTACTAATACAGCACTGCAACTATTACCTTTGATACCGTTGTATCTTTGATATGCACCGTGGCATATTTCAATAGATGAATCTCATGAGATTTCATTTCATGGATTGAGAAGTGCAAACTTCCCTTTACGGGCAGTTTTGGTACTATCCATGTGTGCTTTTGACGATCAACGCATGGGCAATTTTGATGCTCCCTATGGGTAGCTAGGACCCATCCATCAATATAATATAACTTTATTTTAGATGTATCATTGGGCTTGTAGCCAATAAGTGATGAAAGGTTCCCCATTATTACTCCCTGTATTCCATAATATGTTGATATATACAGAGGGAATGAAAAAATCGTTCGTAATCACCAATATCAGTGTACAAGTTACCAACTTCCCAATTCTACCAAGATGAGTTCAGCCTTGACCAAGTCTGTATCTAACCTCTGTTGAGTAGAATGTGAACTATTCCAATTCTGTAATGTCAGCATTTCATATCAAGTGTCTATAGTACATAATTTTTTTTCGGCCAAATTCTCCCAGAGATCCTAAATGGAAGACAAAATCGTCTTTGGACTCTCGTATAGGAGAAAAAGGGTTGGTTGTCAACAACATTCTGTCAAATTCTACAGAAATATCTTGACCTAGGTCTCAGCCTTTCAAGATTGGACATGTTGTTGACTTAGAGGTTTTCAGCAGTTTGTAGCTGATGATACCAAACAAATAAGCTAGCAAGCTCTGGATTTCCTGCAAAATCGTTACCAAAATTGATTATTAATAGCTAGAGCACCTCCAAAAATGAGGACATAAGTGCCGCTGCTGCTAAAGTCTATGAAATAAATTGATTGGTCGGCCAGCTGTTGGTCTTCTCTGCCTGCAAGTGGCCTGTGGGTACATGAAAAGGATCCTAACAGGATGTGTAAAGTCTTTGCTGTCTCTTTCAGAGAAGCTTTTGTCGGTGCATCTCCTACACACCCAGTCTCTTTCCAGTCATTTGCCTAGAATGTGTCTGATGTTGATTATTCTAGGGGGTGGGGTTGAGCGCCTTTTCTTAGGTCTTTACCCCAGTTCCAGAATGGGTCCAGGTGACTCACCTGCATCTGCTGAGAAGCTGTGCTGGTGAGCTCTCTATCCCTCTGGTGCTATGCACATATTTTTAAAACTCAATGAGGACAGGAATTGTCCCTGAACAATGGAGCAAATTGATAGTTCCAACTCTTAAGGTTAAGTCTTATACTGGTACTCTGGATTATTGACCTGTATGTTGAAGATCAGTTTGCTGCAAATCAACGGAAAAAATAGTTGTATCTCGGCTGACTGAGAATCTTTAGCGAAACAATATTTTGTTATCTCATTAGTGTGATTTTCCAAGTAGCCTTAGCAATGAGGACCTGTTGGTGTTGACCTATGGTAATTTCTGGAGCAGGATTGGACAAGGATATATTGCATATGAATATCATCAGGCTTACTTTTATAAAAACACTCAATGCTGTTGGTCTCTCATCTGGAATCTAGGGTGTTTGTAATTATTTGTTGGCAGGCACTCGGCATTCTCTCTGGCAAAGTGATCAGTGCTTGTATGAATAGGAGCGTGAACAGCCCATTTGATGTGAGCAATGTTGTTCCATAGGGCTCTGTTCTTAGACTTACTGATATTCATATATATATATATATATATATATATATATACACTACAAAAAATACATACATGCTAACACACATCCCTACAAATAAATTAAACAACTTCATCAGCCTTGTCAAAATCTAAAAATTCTTTGCACGTCAGATCAGCAAGGGCAGGCTTATTGCGAGTGATATCTGTAAACTACACTATGTGAGCAGGCAAGTTATTCCACACACCAACAACTGAAGAACCTGCTGCGAACATCAGAATAGCAAGGAGGAAACGCCAGCTTCAGACCATGACCTCTAGTTCCAACTCGCAGAGCCAAAGAAAACATAGTGTAATCTCGAGAGCTCTGGCCAAATTGCGGCACTCTGCCTCACTGACTTGCTTGTATGCAAGTCATGCCTCTGATCTCTCTCGGGCATGAGCGGGGAGGGGGGCGCCCTCATAGCCCATGGGGGGCCAGAACAATCAGGTATGAGAGGTATGAACTTGTCACTGAGAGAAGACAAGACTGACTGGAGAAAGGGAAAATCTTCGCACACTGAAGAATAGCTAAATTTTAGCCCCAGTCAATCAGGGACAGAGCCTCCAAAATTCTGACATAATTCCACTTGTGCCAAATACGTCTTACGCCAATGGAAATATACTCCAACACAACAGGAGAAAGCTGACAGTAAGGCAGCGGCGGCCACAAAAACACCGCACTAATACGATCATCCTCAAATGTGAAAAGAAGATACAGTATATTGTCAGAGAGTATAAAAGTAGGCTCTCTAACCCACTGCAAAAGTCCAAGAGATAAAAAACAGTCTGAAAATTGCATGTCAATGGGTCGAAATTAGTCATCAATAAGGTCCAAGGACCAGCCAATTGTTGGTAAACTGAAATCACCCGCAATGATCATCTCCTTACCAGCGGAAAAGTTGAGGAGCCCTATAAACAGTCATAATCCAGAAGTCAAAATAAATTAGGTGCACAACTACAACATTTGGAATGGGCACCTCAAACACCACAAATGCAATGTCCTTGTGCAGATACAGCAGTGATCCATGCTTTCAAGCTAAGCCATCCGTGTCTCCTCTGACAGAACCATAGTCAGCAATGTTGATGGAGGATGATGCAACAGAAAGTAACAACCACGTCTCACTAACTGCCAATACATGAATGCACTGCTCCAGAAGCAAATTTGAGATCAAATCTACTTTATTAGCTAGTGAGTTGACATTGACATGGCAAACTTGAAACAAAAAACAATCACTTGAAAAAACACTGTAGCTCAGAGCAGGAGAACATCTTGATCATTTGAACCAGCGGACCCACCAACCCAATTAATAGCACCACCACCACCCCGACCAGTCACAGCATCACCACTACTGGCGGCAGCCCCCAGAGCCAGATGCAGCAACACCGCAACCATTGACATCAGAACCGCGACCAGCCACAGCAGGACCACAGCCAGACAAAGCAACACTCCCACCAGCTGCAGCAACACCACCACTTTCTGCAGCACTGCCACCAGCTGCAGCAGCACCACGACCAGCTGAAGCAGCAGCAGCTGTCGTGGTGCTGCTGCAGTGTGTGGAATGGCTTGCTTATATTATTATTGTTCAGGTGGAAGATATCACTCACTATAAGCAAGCCTTTTCTGATCTGAGGTATGATAATATTATTATTATCCCACAAGTCTTATGAATAATACGTTTGTATTTATGCTGGTTATTCGGATACGGCTAGCTAAACTACAACCTTGCTGGAGTCTTGAATAATTTTCAGACTGCCACGGTGAGAAACCCCGGTCGACACTATACAAAATTCCATTTGCTGGGATCCTGGGATGCGAAACAATTTTGCCTCGTAATGCTGGGACAAACAAAACTGTATGCAGTGTATACATAAGTTATGATAATTTTCTGATGCTTTGTGCATTCACATTAACCTATTTTATAACTACTTCTAGACTACCCCTTCTTAAACTGGTAGAACCATGGAGGATCTCCTAAGTAGCCTCCAATTGAGCCATTTGATAGATCACTTTGTTTCACAAGAGATTGATCTTGAAACTCTGAAAACACTTAGTAAGCATGATTTAAAAGAACTGGTGCCACAGTTAGGCCCAAAATGTAAATTCAGAAATTATTTGAAAATTTGCCAAATCCATGTTCCACTGGTCACCAAATCCTGCAGCACTGCAACCACTATTAGCATTAACAATACAGAATGTGATTTCATGTTTGAACAGGAGAATTTCATGAAGGATGAACATCACCCAAACCAACCACTCTATTACATTTCATCAAGAAAATCAGTCTTGTTGTTCTAAAACTGCTGATCAACAAACTGAACAAGAATCAAGTGAAGTAACTCCCTCCGAGAAATGCCAAGGAGAGCACAACTCTACAAATCATACTACAGATAACACGCCTTGCATTCACTATCATGACCAATGGAAATTGGATTCAGATCCTATTAATAGGACCAGTAAGCTTGCTGATGGAGGAACAGAACCTGAATCGAGTGAAGAAACCCACACCAAGAAAAGACTATCTGAACCTTGTAGTAGCAGAGAAGTTGACTGTGCTTCACCCCCGCAGAAAAAAATAAAAGCTCTTCGTCGTTTCTTTCGGAATGACCAATCATTGGAAGAGTTTGTCATTACTCATGCCAAGACACATGCAATATATGCATTGTACACCAATAAGAAATGACTGTCCGTAGATGATCGAAGAATATTGGTTGCCTCGATCATTGATGGCCTCTTGGATCGTCACGATAAAGTGTCGAAAGAAGTTTTGATTGAATTAGCAGAAAATATTGTTGAAATTTTTCCAACGGAAGAAAAATCAACCTATTATTATTACAACAAAGAAGAATCCAGGAATCCCATTGGAAAACTACATGACAAATACCACAATGAAAGGGCAGCAAGGAGGAGACGTCTCAAACAAGCATCTGCTCAAGGGATTGATTTGGCAGCAGGTTACGAAGAAGTCATAGCCGATATTGACAGCACTCCAGCCAGCAAAATGAAATGGCTTCGCCACAGTTCAGATCCATGGCCTACGGTAGTGGAATATTGGGTGGACACCCACCCAATGAGGATAAATGAAACTAAGGAAGAAGCTCCTCTGCAAACCTTCATTAACAAGTGGCCAACTCTTCAAAATCCACATGGGCATGCTTTGGTTAGTGATAGTATGAGTTCCAGCAAAATTCTGTGATAAGTCAAGTTACAGAACTGTATGAGTGTTATAGCTATTCAAGAATTCAAGTGAAGGAACTTGGTTTGGGGTTGAAGCATTTTATTTTTGCTGCACGTATTTTGTGAATTCATTTTTTCTTAGATTTTACCCCTCTGTATACGTCTTGCAATTCACATTGTCTTCATGCATGATGTTCTTGTTGTAGGTATACAGACAGATTGGATGTATAGCATTACATTTCTTGTATATACTTCATTTTTTGAATCAGTATGTTGGTCCCTGGTATCCAATTTATATTAGGGCAAGGGAATCTGTCAGCAGGCCTTAGATTGAAGTATGAGACCTTTCATCAATCATCCTTTAACCATGATAATGCCACCTCAAACCTTTGATTGTAACTGCACTTTCTTGCCAAAACAAAACTAAACTACTGAACTCCCCATTTTATGTCTACAGATGTCAAATACCTATGATGAGAATATATATACAACGCTCTCATATTTATGCAAATTTTCTCTAATGTTTCCAGATTGAGGCAGATTTTGAGCTACTGTATCCAGGCAAAAGTAATTGTCTATTTTCTGGATGGGAAAAGTCTTCAAATCTTCTGGAAGAGAAACTATCAGCCCTGAAAAATGTGACAACAACTGAATTTGATAATGGTATGTATTCGAGAACAGATGTGATGTTGGTAATATGCTAGTTAGCTATCTAATGAATGATTGTTAAGTAACATCAAGAAAATTGATGTAGGGCATGACCGGTGTATTTCCATGTATGTTTGTAGTCTGAAAGCAATTGAGTTGGCCTGTCTCATACGTGTTATGCGCCCAGTCTTCTTCCCCTGCCACAACATAAACAACATCAAAGGCTGCGAATGATGTTGTATATAGCTACTAATGTTATTCAGATGCAGCTATTCATTTACAATTTCGCT
>SDVV010017838.1:0-13896 GCA_016164225.1 Gammarus roeselii
TTACATAGATATGGATGTTTATGTATATATTTATACATTCATGTTTATATCTATATGTATACCTATGAATATGTATATATGTGTATATATATGACCCTGGAATCTTAACCCTGGACAAGACATATGGTCAGTATGTCTTTTCCAGAGTTGAGCATTATCACTCGTTTAAATGAGGCGCTCTGCTCTAACAAGTCTGCCAAAATATATTTCATTTAGTTCACGAGTTGGATTATTAATTTCATTTGCTTGCAAATAATTACTTACAGAACAGTAGAACTGTAACTTTTATGTAATAAATTATGGAACAAGTGTTGCTCTTTCATGGTCCGGAACCCCACACGAATTTATTCAATATTCCTTATCTCTGTACCTGCTAATGAAACTTAAAGATTTGCGTTGAGAGCCGTTTGTTTGTTCATGCCTGCTTCTTGTGTTTTATAGTGCTTCATCGAGCCTATATTAGAGGGAGTTTTCACTAATTAATCCAGCGTACTTTACCTATAGTTCAGACTTCATATTGATAAATATTATATCAGAAACAACTGCTAAATATTATGATCATAAAGAGCATGACAGGGCTCTCTTCAAAACGATAATGAATGTTACTAATAATACTTTCATTGCATCGATTCCTTTCAATTATGTTCATTGATTATTATTACTATTATTATTATTTTCCATATCGTAACGGCTTGACCTTTTTTGTTAGGAGTTGTAATCGGTGCGATTACAACTCATACCGTGACGTTCTGGGTGAAAGTGGTTACGGCAACACAAATCCACCCCTAAACCCTCGCCAGGACGGTCGGTACTAAGTGTGATCTCACAACGGCAACCCAAAATTCCCTCTAAAACTTATCTGGGTCATCATTTCCAGTTAGCCTGAAAGGTCGTCTGCTCTTCTTTACCATAAACGTGGACAAGCAGATACAGGGACTAAGGTAACCGTGAATCGAAACCTCGCCAGAAAGGAACAGGCCACTCAAATGCGAGGGACGGCGATGATTCGAATGTATACTCATGTTATTATAATAATATAATTTATTATTGCTCTAATACTATAATAATATTGATACCTAAAATTGAAATATCAATAATAGTTATAATAATAATGATAATAATAATTATTATTAGAATAATAATATTAATAATAAAAATGATAATGATATTATCAAAAATTTGTATTATTTTTATAATAATCATTATTATTATTTTATTAATCTTTATTTTTATTATTATGATAACTAAAACTATAATAACAATCATTATAAAATTAATATAATCTCTATTGCTGTTATAATAATCACTATAACTATCATAAGAATCATTATAGTTTTTTCATTAATATCATTTCTCTTAATACTATTATTACTATCGTTTTTATTATTATCATTCCCTATATTAATAATATTATTGATTTTGAACTCATTTATAGTTGTTTTTTTATATTTTTTTTTATTGATACTTTTATTATCTATAGTAATATTATTGGTATTGTTGTGTGTATTATTGTCATTCGTTTTACTACTGTCCGTCACAAACAAATGTCGGACGATGATTTTCGGGTATCGAAACCGCATATGAGGAAAGCCGGCTTCTTAACCTTTTGGGCAGTGTTGATTCGGAAGGATATCCTCTCTACTTTTTAAATTTTTCTCATAGCAGACCCTGTTCCAGACCGGTGGTCGGCGCAGAAGTGAGAATTGTCAGTCTTCCGTCCTACAGCACAGATTCGGCGTGACCCAGTACTGCATTGAGGCGAGTGACAGAAAAGCTCTCAATCTCTCGCCCACATATATTCAAGTCGACGTCATGCTCAACATGGAGATGACCATTGCTGAGACAGCGTGGCACACTTCTCTCGAGGTCCCGTTGTCGATATGATGGCCCTTCTGCGTTATGCAATTTCCAAATTTAACCTCTCATTCGATTAAGCTGTGCTCCTTTTTTTCAAAATTGAAGTGTTTCTGAAGTTTATTTTGATTGTAACTTAAGATCTGCCTTGTAAATCTGCCTTGCGTAACTCTATTTATAGGAGATGCTCCTCAGCCATCTCATCTTGTGCAAAATGCTCCTCATGGAACACCAAGTGCGCAGAAGACCTATTCTTCTTAGCACTTGAGTGGGGTCCATTACCCAGGTTAATGGGCGTGGTGCTCTTAAAATCTTGGCGCGGATTACAATTTTAGAACTCGAATAATTTTTTTGATCTAATCACTAAATTTGCCAAGGGCAGATCGAGTCTGAGGAAAGGTCTACGACGTCTCACGTTGAAGTGCCCCAGGCTCTTCAAGGAAGCTCAAGTTTTAAGAAGATATATTATTCTGAACACTTGAAGAAGGACCACTTTCCAGGTAACTGGGCATGGTTTTCTTCAACTTTGACGTATATTTTTATTCACATTATTTTCAGTTTCAAAATCTCTTAACTCGTACGCTCATTTTGATCTAAACACTAGAGCTGCCGATGACAGATCTACCCATTGAAGAGGTCCTTCCGACGTGACGTCTTACCTCCTTGAAATGCCACAGACTCTTCAACGAATCACAAGTGCACGGAAGTCATATTCTGAATGAACACTTGGAGGAGGACCACTGCACGGATAACTGGGTCTGGTGCTCATAAGCTTTTGCGATTTTTTTTTTTGCAATCTCATAACGCAGATGCTCATTTCTATCAAGACTCAATACCTAGGTAGGGCCTCATAACCCCAGCATCTGGGTAAAGCAAATAAGCATGCTATCGGAAAAAAAATGAGCCCGTTGAGAATATGGGCGTGTCGCGTCTAGGCTGTTACTGTTCCGAACTGGAGAATTAGATGTGACCGCCTGAAAGTTTTCACTTCCCTTCTTCCTTCGCCCCTATCCTTTATCCTCTTTGACCTTCATTTTTCTGTACATGTGCTTCATTGACAAACCCCACTCATCCTTTGAGGGAATAACTCGACAGTAACACGGGCGCTCGTTTCATTCCCCTAGTCTATTGTAATCTAATCTAAGCTAATCAACATATTAATAGAATATACATTATGTATTCAGTGTTGCGTGAAGTAAGTTAGCGGGAAAGCGAGAGCGGGAGTACGAGCGGGAGAGCACGAGAGGGAAAGCGAGAGCGGGAGTACGAGCGAGAGAGCACATGAGGGAAGAACGAGAGAAACACATTCAATAGTTAATATTTGACATTAACCGACATGAAACAAGCTGATAACAAAGTTCAACTTATATGGTCAAGTCAGTGACGACTGGCTTCAAGTAATTCAAGTTACTAAATTGATATCTTACGTCGAAGTAATCGGAAGGTTCGTATCATATAATGTGAGTAAAGAATGTATTAGCTGCGTCGGATAAAAAAAATCATTTGAAGTTATTGCCTTAAAACACCATCGCGACCTGACGTGTGTTTCCCCGGCACTCAGGAGGAAGAAAAAAGGAGTATCGAAAAGAAATTAATTTGCCGTCTGCCTCTAAACACCACCGCGACCTGATGTGTGCTTCCCCGGCTTTCAATAAAAAGTAAAAACAAAGTGTCGAAATGAAATTAAACCGTGAAAAGTCGGTTCTCATAAAGTTCTACATAAATTTCCTGTCATTGGTAATATTTCTAATAGTGTCAGTGTTGTTAGTGATTAGTTAGTGTCACTAATTTATTGCTATCAGAATTAATCAAAGTGTGGAAGCATGACACAAAGACGATTGAGTCCTCGACAAGTCAAGGGACATTGTGCTTCCATCATACACTTTGCTCTTCAGGCCTCAAACCGAATTTGCAATAAAAAATTTGGTGCCCTCACATATGAGTCAATATTAACCAAATGGAGCACGCTCCGCACCGAGCATCAAAAATGATTCCGGAACAGCGAAATTAAACATATCCGATATGACCCGACGAACTGATATCACATAGAAGAAGACTTAGAGGACATTTAATAGAAGCTTTCAAATACGTTAATGGGCTTGCTAGAGCTGGCCCTGAGGGCCTCTTTGACCGAGATTATAACCCAAGGAACAGAAATAATGGACAAAAACTGAAGATAAAATTTTACACAATATTAGTGGCCGCGAACTTCTTTCCAATCAAGAAACCAACAATTTGGAACCGTTTATCAGATAATGTGGTTAACAGTAATAACTTAAACACCTTTAAAAACAAGCCCGACCAATATTGGGCGACTAATCCACCCCAGACTAAGAAAATAACGCGTTCGGACAATTACCGCCAAGGTGGCAACAACCTCCGTTGGAGCCTTCAGCATGCGGCAGCCCATGAACGATGGACGCCACACCTAGGCTGGGCTTGTTGTTCTGCAAATTTAACTTTTGAATACTGCTAGGATGTATTCGTCAGCCCCTCCCAGTTCTACTACTACTACCACTATAACTACCACTTATAGCCTATCCCCTGCATCAAGATAACTCCCGCGTGGTCTAGAGAGCTTTCACACGTCTGACCGCAAGATACCTATTTCAGGGACGACCTGAAACTAATCACAACATCATGAATGAATAATAATAACAACGATAATATATCAAGGAAACAAAATATTCGTGATACGAAAATAATAAATAATTTTCTAGACTAAAATAATAAAAATGGCATAAACTTAAACAAACTTCTGCATGATGTTTGAAGCACTCGAGGAAGTCATGACTGTTTCAGTGCGCCAACGAAAGCAAATTTGTTGGCGCCCGACAGCTCGATAGGCACTGAGCTATCTTGCATAAGATCTACAGAAGGCAATATATGATCTATATTATGGATTATTCGATAGAAATCCACATCCACAGAGGGTGACACTACCACACAGAGGGCCGAACAGTCACCCTTGAGCTAAAAGGAATTGACCAAGTACCGCCTTCCTGCCCATCGAATTCGATGAGCCATAGCGCCCTAGGGCCTCCACCGGCAGAGGACCCAGGAGTGCTATTTTTCAGGGGCGTGAGGGAAACATCGCCAAATTTCAATCATTTGGTTCATTGGTTGAGCTACATTTTGAAATGGTATCTTTTGTGCCTTCGTTAAGTTTCAACCAGCACAGGATGTATTTCGAAATAACCTAAATAGTTGTAACGTTTTAAGCCGATTGGTTTGACAATGAATTTTGCAGACTGATAACATAGTCTCAATGTGCGACCAAAACAAACCATTCCGTCCCTCCGGCCTTGTAATGTCTTTATACAGTGGCACCCAATTTTGACTGCTCCCAATACTATTTACTTTTTTCAGCGGCACATGGGGCGTTGCTAGGGTTAGCAGAACTACCCCCCCCCCCTTCGAGGTTACATCGGTAAAATTCAGGTAGTAACATCTCAAAGTCCATCGGCTTGATGAATAATGAGAAACTGACACACACACACACACTCCCCTCCCCCCCCCCTTTGAGAAAATTCTTGCTAAGCTCCCGTATCGACAGCAAATGCATCAGTTAGAGCCGGCGATAAACGAAATTGTTCGACTGTTCAGGGTGCTAAATTCAGAAAAATGCTTCGAATTATATAATTTCGTTCCATGATACTGCTCTAAACAATGAAGCAGATTCTGCTTCAAACAATGCTGGTTAATGTCCAGTTTCCTAGGCATTAACCAGCAAAGTTTTCAGGCATCCTCTTAGCCTTAAGTCATAAAATATCCTGGCGTCTAGAAAACAGAGAAATACCGCGGTGCTCCATCAGATACAGGACTACTTTAGCGCAAAAAAAAATGTGTGTTCAAGGTATATAGCATTTCATGCGCTGCGCGTAATCCGTGTGTCCCAATAAGGATATACAAACTAATAACAATGATGGTAATGCAAGGAGAATGAAAAACGACATGACAAACCAAGCAAAATGATGTTCAATATTTTCAATGCGTGAAGGAAGTGTTTGAAGCTAAAGACTATGAACTACTGAACATTACTCAAGTAGGATGCGAGGTGTTTACATGAACGTGGGACGGGATATTTTACATTGCAGATGAGACGACAAAGAAGCAACGTTAAAATGTATACCTTAGTGGCACCTGAAATGACTCTTCCAATGCATAAATAATTGATTGTCTAATATTGTGAGTGTTACTTCGTCTGTAGTGCGTTTTTGTGATTCTCGAACATTTAATTTATTTTCCGTCTTCGATATTCAAGCTTAATATTCACATTCATAAAACGATATTGGGAGCAAAAAGCAAAGCATGAAACCATCAAAATGAACACACGCAAGATAATTTGTTTACACTCTGAATTACTTTTCAATTACGTAATAAAACTACTTAAAAGTAGATTTCAGCCAAATAGTTGCAACTCATATTCATATATATTTTACTTTGATATTTCATTATATTTACAGAGTAACTCGAGCTCGAAACATATTGATAATATTGGAGGTATGTACGTATGCATGTATTTCAGGGTACAAGTGTATGAAGTAATGTTTTGGTTAGCATACGACCGGCTAGTTCTATGGAACAAATGTGTTCATTCATGATCCCGCCAACAGCACAGAGATTATCACGGAGACAAGTATTTTTGGATATGTTTTATGACACTTATGTACATATGGTTCGGATGTAGCTTTAGAGGTCCCCAATTGACCCCACATTAATCATAATAACACCTCAAGCATGACACGGTCATCGCAATCATAATTTGATATTAAACAGTCGTCTCTCTTGATCTCGGTGTTCGCATCTCTCTGTATGCTTCAACACAATTGCATCAAGCTAGTAAAACTTTGATGATATCACAAATAATTGCAGTGCAACACTATTCATTCATTGAATATACGCATAAATGCGCATACACTATGGCACACAAACGCTACTGAAAATACATCATCAAAATGAACAATTGATTCATACATTATTCTTGAGACCATTTCGGAAACATCTGTTTATAAACAAGTTCTCAGAACAGCAAGAAGCGGATTTCTTAACTCTCTTGAGCTAGGTCGGACAGCACGTCATGTCTGCTTCTGTTTAAGTTTTGTGTTACCTTTTGGGAACGCATGGTATTTAAACTTTCTCGGTCCTGCGTGTGCTGTGACTACCGCCCTGTGATTGTGTACAATTCAAAGTTTTCTTTTACAATTAGTGATTGCTACCAACTGAGGTAGTTAGGTAGGTCTGGAGACCCCCATGTTGATACTATCAACATCGGACCTCTATCATAGTATTCTTCATACCTTTCTGGAAAAAATGTACGTTTCATAGCTACCGTGCTATTTAATACCTGATCATAAATGTTAATAAACATGCCCATGAATATACAGCATTAATGATGACATAATAATCAGTGTCTATCAACAATGGTTCACCCTGGATAGCTTGAATAGTGCCTCCACGGATGACAGGTGAGGTTATCCCAAACGTACCTCTGCACTGGTGATAGCTAGGAAATCACCAGGTTCTCAATTCTCCATACAGTAAATGTACAGTATGTGTCTGATTCCTTCACAGTGCCGTAAACTATATATTATGTACAGATCTCAACTATAACAGATATAACTTACACTCTTCACGGATAAGATTTTTTTTAGCACCTTGTGCAGTACTATTACCATTTGCGCATGAATTCCAATTAAAGTTTCATGGTACCATCAAAGTGGGATATGCACATCCATTCCTATTAGAGACACATGTCCACAGGTACCATGTCACGAGTGCAATTCCAAAATATATATCTCATACAAACATGTCCATATACCTACCACCCCACATTGGCTCGGTGTCATGACCGTAGCCTATATAGAATGTAAATAATCTGTATTTTTCTATATGTATAGATATCAGACAACTGCACATATCCTTGTACTTTCCAGTAAGGGGAGTATTATGCGTTCATAATTTATTATCAATGAAATATAAGACAGTCAATTGTGTTCTAAATGAATTTATATTATATATGTGACCTTAAGTCTATCATTTTTATTTCTGGTTGCTACACCCAAAGTAGTATACTATTTCTATGGATTATCCAATCCTGCGTCCACCAATTCTGCCTGCCTGCGCAATGACATGCGGATTGAGATGTAATTGTCCCACAATGTGGCATCTGCTGAAATATGTCTACAAAACCACGGACAGGTCCGTGGGTGAAGACTTGTCTCAGAGGAATTACAAAAATTTCTCCATTTTAATTTACCTTGGTGGCATCATCAAGATAAGCAAGGGAGACAGAATATATATTAATACCAAAGATTTCTACATGCTTCATTTTTCATCCTGATGAGTATAAGGGCGGAAAATTAACTCACCGCTCAACCTTCTTCATTATTTTTCTTAATATTCATTTGTGCATTTTATGGAGTCAGACGCATTGCGTCCAAGTGGGAATATTTTAAACTAATATAATTTAATTAAACAAATTGTTTTTTTCCTCATGTGGTTACAGCAACCTGAAACAGAAAGTACTAAGTACCACTTGTCAATCTCAAGTCAGTATAGCTCACAGAAACTACTACTACGGAACCGAATTTGTTCCCGTACCGTCTATTAACTGAAAATTTTGTGTCTATATTTTTGAGTCAAGTGTGAATTTGTCGTGTTGAGAGCGTAAATAATACAGAAATATATAAAGCCTTGAAACTACATAGCGCGCGTGCGGAAAGAGCGCAAAGATTCAACCCGGACAACGTCTGTGGATGTCGCCTACTCTGGAGTACTGCTGGATCTGCCTTGCCAGGACGAGCAGGTTCGTCTTCAGGGACCCCAAGAAGCAGGACGCGGAGAACCTCGTCTGTCGATTCTGTGAGCTGGATGGCTGGATCGACCAGGTCCTGGGGACCTCCTAAGACCTGCGGAGGAGGAACAACGACAGAGGAGAGGACGGGATCCTTTTGGCAAAGGTCTTTGTCCTCGAGGAGCAGCGGCACACTGTCGTCAGTAAGTACGTGGAGATAAGAGAGGAGATCGGCAGGACTTGCGAGTCCGTAGCGGAGGTGAGAGCCGAGTTACGTAAGGTTCATGAGGACCTTGTTAGTAAGCACAATTTGGAGAGTTTAACTGCAGACCTGAGTAGAAACTTATGTTTTTATTTGGAGAAGGCTAGTAAGGGCCTGGCGGAACAGACAAGGAAGCTAGTAACAGGTACTGAGTTGATAGTCCAAGGTCCCTCCATAGGAAGAAACTCTCTGCCCTAGCAATGGATGATATCCTTCAAATCTACGCCGTACCATTGAGTTGAGCAAATGGCCTCCTCTTGGTGCGGGTTCGATTTTCAGGTATCATGTGGTGCGGCGGTGAGTGCTGCCGTATCCGGCACAGACTTTCACCTCTCTGAGGGACTTGCGATTTGCTAGCGATATCTCCTCTTTTCTCTACTACGGGTGAGAATGTGTGGGGATTAGGGTGGGTTCCAATATAGAGACGTAGAGGCTCCTGCAGGCAGTGTTTACAGTTTGGTGGAAGGTGGGGGAGACATGGAATTTCGAAAGAGTCATTTAAAATATTCTCTGGGCCGTTCACATATAGTGAACAACTTGCAATAGCTTCGTCCGAGTGCCGACGAGAAGGCGGGAAGATCAGGGGATCACACGGTTATGACAGTGTGTGAGGAGGAAGGCGTAATCTAGGAGGGAGACATAGGCATTGAGAAGCACTTGGGCAGGCACTGTTTTAGGTTTGAGAGAAGATGAGGGACGGCCTGCCTGGCACTTCGCTAGTGTAGCCAAGGCACGCGACAAAGACCCACTACACGCGAGTAGACACCACACTTCACGGAATATCTACACGATGGGAAAAGTTTCATGACGGCCCTGATAACTCTTATCGTCCTTAAAACGGCTTATCGCACTCAAAATACCGAAAAAAAGCATGAACGAACGTCACCACACACCCTTCCTCTCTGATGAGTTTTTCATGGGGAACATAGATGTTATGGCTCGTTTTAGGATATCAACGGAAGCAAATACGTTATTCCTCTTCCAGCTGAACAGGCATTCTGGCCATCCCACGTTCCGACATGTAATAGCTCACAGGCATCATGTAAGAGGGGGAAGTAGGGGGGCACATCTGTAGACTTGCTCAACATTCTAGTGGGGTCCTGGTGGACAGAAATAGATATTGAGGCTGATTGGTGGACATCGATAACTCATAAGTGCTAAAATATTTGCAGGTTACATAACGATTGTGAATATTTTTCGGTGGATGTTTTAGCGCATTGCACTCCATTTTCCCACCAAATTAAAAGTTAAAGATCACCGACCTCACCGATAATCGAACCCGGAACAGTCTGGTGACGCCCGGGAGCTTAGCCACTACACCAAGACGGCATAAAAGGATGGACAACCCGCTAGTTCAAGACCAACGACAAACACAAAACCCGGTCAAGCCATGTACTGCACTGTGTGATTACACCAACATCCCCGCCGCACCATGGGAGAGGTAGGCATTTAATTCAATCCCGTCATTAACGAGGTTGTATTTAATGAAAGTACATCTGAGATTGGTATACTCTCACTGAGATAAAGATCACCGCCTTCACCGAGAATCGAAAAAGCTGTTCACGCCGTCTTGGTGTAGTGGCCAAGATCCCGGGCAGTCACTAGACTGTCCCGAGTTTGACTCTCGGTGAGGACGGTAATCTTTATCTCGGTGAGCGTATACCAAGCTCAGATGAACTTTCAATAAATTAAAAGTTCATCTATGGTGAGCTAAACACTAACACAGCACTCCACGAGAATCCCATCTTTCTGGAATACTAAACCATGTTTAGCTTGTATCTCTGTTGCTGATCCTTCACAATAAGTTAATGTTTTGATACATGAATTTTGAACATTTTATCACATACAAAAACCTATAAGTACATTATTAACACCACCTTTTTGGATATTTTCCCCATTTTTTTTTTTTTTTTTAATATTGTCCTGAAAATCCTGATTGAAATCCAGAAAGGAGTGAAGTGTTTGACCATTGGTGTCCTGCATTCCTGCTCTGATCAGCATAACTACTGTGGACGCCTGTAAACTTAGGCTAATAAAGGGGCCAGAGTTTCCTATATGCAGCTTTGCTGAATGACCAAACTTCTGTGGCCCCCTGCCCAGGGAGAGTGCGGTAGGACTTGTTGGTTTCGATGGAGTGGAGAATTATGGAGGAGGCTGTTGACACACAAATTGCACGTTTGCTTCGCAACAGAAAATGTTTGCCCCTCAGTCTGGTTAATGCCCGTTCCAAAATGTTTATTTTCCCCCGATCCATTTATCGGTCCATGTATCACATCATATCAAATAGCCCTCGTATTATGCAATGAAATCGAAGCCAATGCGCAACAGCCATAAAAAATATTAGCATTTCCTCCATTGGATTTTGCTCTCATCCATAGCCTATTTTGTGGATTTCAATCAATATTTTGTTTTAGCGCTTGCTTGAGATTGAATTTTTTGCTAGTTTTTTCTTGAAGTATTCCAGCATCAACAAACAGAGGGAAATTTTCTCCTGAGCAGTTTTCGTTTTAGGTTATTGTCGTGATGGAGAGTATCCATACAAAGATGACCAAATTACCAATTATCATCTTTATGGGTTAATAACAGATGCATTTTTCTTATTTGATAAATAAACATCTCACGCCCAAATTAAAAATCTACTATCATTGGTTTGATACATAATTTTTCTGCAGGGAGACAGCGTGGGCATATGCACGGCATGGAGCATTTCATATTTTTTATTAATATATATAACAGACAAATTTTGAAAGAAAGTATTGAATTGTTTGCCAACTGTGCATGAATATAAATATGTTATAACAACAAAAGTAAGTGTTTATGTGGTGCAAGCCTAAACTGGCAAATATTTTCCATGATTGCCGTTTTCGGGCAGTTTCTTGCTGTAAAATAATACCCTAACAAGCATATCCCGTGGACCTTACCTAATATTGGTATTATTACATACGATTTATACAACAATTATTTCTTATCACATTAATAAACTTCAATAGTTAATGATAAACATCACTATATAGCCCTCAGCCGCAACTAGGCCCAATTACCACAAGGAGGTAATGAAGTTTCCTCCCCCGCCAGGGGTAATCATCTCGCTCTGTTCGAATATGCAAAGGTAATTTGCAGTGGCCAGTCTGTAGGTAATTATCGGGTAACGTGGCCGTGCACCGGACACCTGATATTGCACAGCTTTCGGTCTCACCTATTCTGAAGTTCATGACAAAGGTTTTTAGAGAATTGATTATGGTCTACAGGCAACAGTTCAGAACGGATTTGTAATTGACTTAAACGTTGAAAAGACCAAACAATAAATAAGGAAGTCACAACATTAATATTGATCGTTTTAGTTCAACATGAAAATGCTTCAGATCTATTGATCAAAGAAGGTTTGATCAACAAAAGTGATACGGCGCATGTAGACAACAGTACTGTAGAGGGGCGTGACAAAAAATGGGCGATCAATAGGAGCTGTGATTGGATCTTTTGAGAATAGTTCAATAGTAAGGAACGAAAAATTGAACCCTCGCCGCGCAGTGTTTGTGGAACTACTTTGGTATACGATTACAGTTTCATTAATACATACAGTATATCTTGAAACGCAATATTCATTTATCTATATTTGTCAGTCATATATCTATTGTACATCTGAAGTGTACAATCATTTACAACACTCCCTGCCAATGTAATATATGTAAACTAAAATTTGAAAGTGTCAATATATTTTGGTTGTGCACTTAAACAGCTCCACGCAACGCATTCACTAAGAGACGGATATCCATTCCAAGCAAATTGTCACCATAAACAAAACAACTCAGTATCAATGGTTTATTGTTGTTTGTGGTTTTCATAAAATATATGTTATCGCAACAGCCAATCAGAAAGTTTGGTATATTTGAACAGTGTCATCCGTTTGAACAACATTTGTATATTATGGTTTGATCATCAACAAGTTTATGCGTAATTCACTCCCTGATATGATTATTCAACTGGCCAAAATGTTTTAATGCTCAAGGAGAGAAAAAGTGTTCAGTTCTTATGTATAATAAAGTTGCACCTTGACAAATTGTGTCAACACCAAAGAAAGCTTGCATGACGAATACCGTAACTCCGAATACTTTGTGCCTCCTGACGTGGAACTGTTATAACTTCCAGTAGGATTACAATTCAGAAGTGTATTTGGGCATATCTGTATAAGCCAAAAGTATCACCTTATGTAAAGAGAAACAAACTTCTTAGGTATTGTAGGAATATTCCAAAAGAAATCAAACCCTACAAGCTAGTCGTCCAGTACAATGTCTGGATGAGGTGATGGTTTTACATGAATATTTACAAGTACATGGTTTAGGAGCGTAACAAGTTTCAGCAGTTGAAGTACTGTCAACGTCAGGGCATCAAGGTATCAGGGCATCAGGGTATCAGGGCAATAGGGTATCAGGGCATCAGGGCATCAGGGTATCAGGGCATCAGGACATCAGGGCATCAGGGCATCAGGGCATCAGGGCATCAAGGCATCAGGGCATTAGGGCATCAGGGCATCAGGGCATCAAGGCATTAGGGCATCAGGGCATCAGGGTATCAAGGCATCAGGGCATCAGGGCATCAGGGAACAAGGCATCAGGGCATCATGGCATCAGGGCATCAGGTTATCAGGTTATCAGGTTATCAGGGCATCCGGGCATCCGGGCATCAGGGCATCAGGCATCAGGCATCAGGCATCAGGCATCGAGGCATCGGGGCATTGGGGCATTGGGGCATCAGGGCATCAGGGCATTAGGGCATCAGGGCATCAGGGCATCAGGGCCTCAGGGCATCAGGGCATCAGGGCATCAGGGCATCAGGGCATCAGGGCATCAGGGCATCAGGGCATCAGGGCATCAGGGCATCAGAGCATCAGAGCATCAGGGCATCAGGGCATCAGGGCATCAGGGCATCAGGGCATCAGGGCATCAGGGCATCAGGGCATCAGGGCATCAGGGCATCAGGGCATCAG
>SDVV010017839.1:0-13896 GCA_016164225.1 Gammarus roeselii
AATTAGAACCCAGCGTTATCCCTACCTTGCGTGTTCAAGAATTGTACCGCTTCCTGCCGGGAAAATATAAATTCAAAGAACTATCTGAGGGACTTACGAGAGCACTCACCTGGGCCGAGGGCGTAATAGACTCCAACCGCACATCGATTTGATGCGCTGGGGGTCTGACCTCTGAAACCTTGGAACGGGTGAGTTCCGGAATTGCTTTAAGTCAGCTGGTGGAGCTCCTTCCCTCGGCCCGGACAGCTGAGGACTTCGCCGGAGTAGCTGAGCCTACAGTTGCAGGGTAAGTGTATTAACTACCATAGTTACTTGTCGGTTTTTGGTATGGGCGGGCAGAACGTTTACTAGCGCTTCCCGCAACAATGCGATGAAAAAATCCGTCAAAGAGTGTAACATGGGCAGCGGCGGCCAACGCGCTTCCATCGATCATTTCATTATCGGACCCAGGAATATGAAATTCTATAAAGGAATCGGCATTTCTTTCATCCATTGATTCCCCCTTCAACGGAGTTGTTCCACATAAATTAGCCCAATTTCTCATTGATCAAGTGGCACATAACGGAGCATATGGTCGCAATTCAAATTACTTCCAGCATAACGACATCATAAACGTTATCGTCGATGTTAAGGGAAATGCGTTACCAACATTAGATCGTCGTTTCCCAGAGAGTGCGCCCAAGCATACCATCAAACACTTTCAGCTCTAGGGACACGTAACAGCTCTCATCTCATCACAAGACAAAATTTCCCTGCAGGAAGAACTATATTTGTTATAGATACAAGGCCAACCGACTCTGAAGATATCATTAATCTAGAAAAAGAGCACACATACGTATAATAGTGAATTGCGAAACTCCACCCACTACAAATAAGATCTTGTTCATGGAAGGTTAAACACTCGGTGTCATCCAAATAAAATCGGCAAGGAGGGTGTTCCCCAACTATCTACGGCAACCATGGATAATAATCAAATTGAAAGTATATCCAAGAGCGATCCAATCATGAAACGTGCCTATATATTTTTTTTGCTGAAAACAGAATGCCTATGCATCCAATGAACGGCTACATGATTGTTAACAGCGAAAGCGATCCTAATGAAATGGGTCATTGGATCCTAATACACAAAAAACGATAACAAACACAACTTTTTCGATTTGTTTGGGATTAATCCAAAAATATATGGAGGAACTATAGCTTCGTATTATAATACTCGTGCAAAAATACAACTTGCGCTACAGAAATCGATTCAAAGTGATCAAACTTTTGTTTGTGGAGCTTATGGCCTCTACTTTGAGTATTATCTATGTCAAAATGTATCAGTCAAAATGATAATCGAGCGGTTCTCCAACAGCGAACGACTTAGAAATGATACCAAGGTTGAAAAATTCATGAACCTGTCCGGAAATCGACGTTCGTGCAAGAAGAATATGTGTGGGGCTTTAATCATTAATATTGCCTGTAAAATATTATGTAACTATTAGATTTATTATAAATAAAATTATCTCATAAATGTATGTTATCATTATCCCTAAACACTCAGAGAACTAGCATTGAAATTGCACATATGCAACATGACATGCAATGAATTGCAATACAGTAAGCCTAGCATTGAAATGCGAATACCATAGGGAACTTACATGTAAATATGTATATATATGTAAACAATCTGTTCATATAACCTATTAACATATATAACCTATAACTTATGAATAATCCGAAAGCTGTCCATCCGTCCGAATGAGTCACCCGTTAGAAATCCGTGCGCTGTAAGCCAGCCGTAAGCCAGCCGTATGCAAGCCGTAAGCCAACCGTAAGCCCGTTGTAAGCCAACCGTGAGCCTCTTTGGCATGTTATCTGACTCACGATAAGCTAAGATTCCCAACAGTAATTAACTCGGCCCAAAAGATATTAACTTGACTAAAAAGAAATTAATAATTACTAGTTACGTAGAGGCTAAGTCGGACAGCCAAAGTAATTAGATACATCCTAACTATTACATTGTCCGAGTCAAAAATCCGCGTTTAGACACCATTCCAACTACTCTCAGGTCATCGGACCGTTACCGTCGCTAGTCATCGCTCTGCTTCCATCCCAGATCATCGCATCACCCCATTTCCGACTCATGTCATCGACCTATTACCGTGTCAGGTCTTCGTCATAGTCACCGTAACCGTCCCAGGTTATCGCTCCTCCGTCTCAGGTCATCGTCACCGTCTCAGGTCATCGCCTCCGTTCAACTCTCAGATCATCGCCCAGTTACCGTCTCATCATTGACCCGCTACCGTCTCAGATAATCACCCCGTTACCGTCCCATCATCGACCCGTTACCGTTTCAGATCATCGACCCAATACAGTCTCTGGTCATCGACCCATCGTGTCAGTTAAACGTCACCGTTAAAGTTTTAAGTCATCGCCTATAACCATTTTAGGTCATCACCTCGTTACCGTCTCAAGGTATCGCCTTGTTACCGTCACAGGTCATCGCTCATTACCATCTCAGGTTGTCACCCCGTTACCGTCTCCGGTCATTGCCCCATTATCGTCTCCGATCATCGCCCCGTTACCGTCTCATGTCTTCATTGCCGCGTCCGTAACCGTTTCAGGTCATCGCTCCACCATCCCAGTTAACGTCACCGTTCAAATTTGAGATGGCCGCTCCGTTGCCGTCTCGAGTCATCACCTCGTTGCCATCTCAGGTCATCACCCGCCACCTGTGCTCGTCCACTTCTCTTTGATCTGATTCCAGAAAGTTTGCTATCCCGTATTCGAGGGGCACATTTACATTCAAGTTGTTTGTCTCGGGCTTCCGTCGCCCCCAAACTTTGCTCGGCAAGTTGAAACGACTTTATCCTCCACTTCTTCTCCGATTATTGTTATGAAGTTATTGGATATACACGAATAATTCAGGTGTTTGAAATGTACCCGTCGAACTGGACAGGTTTCCCACATTCCGTTCGCTGTTCGGAAAGAATTATTTCAAATATTTTCTGGAAGTATTTACATACTTGTGTTTTCGGTCGTATTTCAATAAGAATCTGGCCTTAGTCTATAATTTTTTGTCGTAGTACTCCTCAAGATATATAAACATTTAATCTCTGATATCTTCGATGACGAACCGTTGAACGCTGTCGAGATGCAATTCTTCAATGCTCATGTTGACGCATATAGAGATATACATTGTGTTCTTGTTTCTTTATAGGTATTATTATTGACCAACTTATATTCCTACATTCGTTTCCAATAATATTTAAAAAATCTGTTCACGGGGACAATTGTATTGTTTGAAGATTTTAATAAATGACAACATTAATTTTGAAGCAGACCATCAAACAACGGTGTCAAACAATTTTTCTATTTTCTATACTATACACTATAGTACTGCCCCTTATGAGCTTCTATTTATGAGCCCCTATTTACAATAATTAAAACAATACAGCTCAAGTATCTTAATACCTTATCTACATGCCATTAAATGTATTTTCTCCAAGGGGATGTCAGACTAAAGGGGAGACTTCAAAGAGCGCTATGCTGGGACCAAAGGTTACTTACATAGCAGTTATCATTTGACCATACAAGAGAAGCCGATGCTGAACACCTGTTTCTGTTCGCTCTTCCTAACAATACGAGCAGGAGCTCTATCTTTCCTTTGAATCACTCTGCTCTGCTCTGTCATTTGTATTGTAATTCCCGCACCTGGTCGCTGGAGAGGTTCCAGACGCCGTTGATCCTGGAGTATATTTCTTCCTGCGGCAGGATGCGCAGGTCCTTGTTGTTGATTATGGCTCCGCGCAGCTTTAACTCCCGGTACAGGCGAGACGAGCAGTACGCTCTGGGGAGGGAAGGGATGGGGGGGTGATTACATGTCAAATTGGAGGTTTAGAAGTGTTTACTAGTGTCGGGAGACAACAGCAGGACTTTTGACCCGTACTAGGTTGCCTTATATTTTTAGAGAGATTATATCTAGAGTATGTATCTGGCTAGTGTCTGTAAGGTAGTTGTAGGAAGTAGCGTTTAACGATGATACTCAAAAAAACTCAAATCAGCACCTGACTAGAAAGCCATCGACCCACGATATTGATTTGAGATTGTCTCGGTTTCACTCCACGTTAAACCAGTGGTGACCGGTGTCATTGCTGGACGTCGCTGCGCTACGAGTAGGTACCAAATTCGAGCGCCATTTTCACTGTGATTTGGTGCAGATGCCGGACATTATTCTTACCGCACTGGTGTCAATGCCGGACACAATATTTTAATGATTATGCTGACGCTAATGCCTGACGTTGTCTCTGAAAAGGGATAAATTCAAAAGCTACACAGAGATAAATGTATGGTAATAGATACATGTATATCGTAAATTCAACATGACGTGACTTATTGAATTATCTCCAATAAGATTTTCCTCTTGAATTTACAATTTTCGTGTTGTTGAATTTAAATGATTCCGTCATGTAACTACTACAAGAAGGTTATAAACAAAAATCATCCTTTCCCTAAAAAATATATATATAATCTATACTTTTTCATGCATGATAATTGCTTGTTATTAATTCGAGGTCGAAATCGGTGAACAAGTTTGGGTTTCTATTGATATCGAAAGAGGTAAAAGTTTCGTGACGAGTGGGGTGCGAACCCCAGACACCCATGCCATTAGTCGGAGACTGATACTACTAAGCCATGAGACACAGAGGCGACTGAGGGATCGATGAATTATATAGTGTTCTAGTCAGTTTTTCATCATGGTATTTCAGAATAGAAATTATGAACAGACTTGATGCCAAGTGAATTCATGCAAATTTACGCGTCATAGAATATCACGTAATAGTGACTAGATTCATGTAGAGTCAACAAAACATCCGGGAACATGACTTAAAGAAGTGAAACACCGGCTAAATTCATCTTATGCATGGGAATTTTACAAGATCTAAAATCAATACGAAAATACTTGTTGATTCGAACAGACTATTTGCAAAAATCATGTAACATTTACATGTTTATGGTTATGAATAGTCCAACATGACATATATTGTAAATTTTACAAGACTTTTTTCTTTGTGTAAATTGCTGTGAATCAGCTTCATTTCGGACATGGAGTGTTCATGCCTGAGGTTTTGATGACCTATGTGCATAACTGAAATTTGTCGACGTTGAATTTCAAGTGCCATTTCTCTGACCATTGAAAGTTTTTGTTCAAGCCTAATTGGGCCTGTTGTTACTTAAGAGTTGTTTGCACTTTTCTATCTTGCTTGTTATCGTCTGCATTCTGGGAATGTACTTGAGTATGTTTGCAAGACCACCATCTAGGAATATTATGAAAAGGACAGAACCCAACACAGATCCTTGAGGTACACCGCTTTTTACATTACTCCAAGAGGAGGAGGATCCATTTAGTACTACTCGCGGTTGTCCAACCGTGCGTCAATTTTTTTATCAAGTTATTAGGCTCGACTCGAAGACCGTTGCTATGCAATTTTCTGTTGTTACTGAAGAGTTGTTTGCACTTTTCTATCTTGCTTGGTATCGTCTGCATTCTGGCAATGTACTTAAGTATGTTTGCAAGACCACAGTCTAGGAATATTCTGAAAAGGACAGGACCCAACACAGATCCTTGAGGTACACCACTTTTTACATTACTCCAAGAGGAGGAGGATTCATTTAGTACTACTCGCGGTTGTCCAACCGTGCGTCAACATTTTATCAAGTTATTAAGCTCGACTCGAAGACCGTTGCTATGCAATTTTCTATATAAGCTTCTGTGAGGGACTCAATCGAAAGCGTTTGTAAAACAAAGTATAGTATAATAATTCGAAATTTAGCGTCGTAAATTTCAATTATATTCTTGAAAAATAGTAACTGGGTGAGTAGACTGGAACGATTGTGTCCAAAACCTTGCTGATGTTCTCCTATCAGCATAAATGTTTCTAAGAATTCTGTGATTTTATCCGTAATTATTCTTTCCATCAATATACCAATGACTGAGGTAAGCCTAATTGGTCGGCAATTGCATGGTAATCTCTGAAGCCTATTTCCTATTGGCGTAACGTGTGTCTCTTTCTATCGAGAAGGGCAAGTGGTATTTGTGTGAGATTGGGGATATGTTTCGAGAGGGATTCAGCGATTTCATTCCTAGTTTCCTTCAGTATTTTAAAATTAACTTGGTCAGGAGCTTTAAATTTTTCTTACTTTTAATGTAGCTGTATATTTGATTGCTTCTGCAAGGGAAAAATGAACGGTAATTAGGGCCTCAATTCGCCTTTCCGCTATGATATCCTGAGGATCGAGAATACTCGGATTCTCGGTCGTGAACACAGAACAGAAATATTGGTTTAGTAGGACACTCATTTTAGTGTCGTTTGCGTCTAGCTCTCCACGATCGTTCTCAAGATTACCCATAAGAAATCTTATTTTTTTTGCTCGGAGTAATGTTAAAAAATGGTTTCGGATTAGTTGGCGTTCACAGTAATTTCTCTTACATATCTTTATTTTTACGTTTCATGACCTTCTTTAGAACACTTCTGCTGATTTTGTGAGTGGTTTTCTTTTGTAGCGTCGTCATGCAAGTGTCTTTGTTATGACGAGTGCATTGATTTTTTTTATAACTAATGGTGCTGCAGTTCTTCTTTCCAGACTTAGACTGTTTGACTGCTGATCGCTTGTTTTTTTACGGGATATAATCAAGATCAGTATTTTTGAGTGGTGTAAAACAATGGTTACGGATTGATTGACGTCACGTCTACGCTTTATACTCGCTGACGCCATTAATTCTTGTAAGCCATAAAAGTTAGCTAATATAAAATTAGGGATTTGATTGCAGTTTATTGACGTTTCCAACTCAAACTCTAAGGTAAAACGGATGCAGTTATGGTCGCTAGTTCTGAGTGGTTCACCCACTGCAACTTTCGTGACACGAGAGTCCCTTGCACTAAATAGAAGATTAATGATACTTTTGCGCCTGTATGCGTGTTTACCATTTGAGTCATGATCAGGTCGTCAGCTAAATCAATCAGGCGTTGGCCAGTGCCAGTACTTTAGTTTGTTTCCCAATCAATCTCTGGAAGATTGAAGTTTCCGGGAACAATACTGTTTTGTGTCGTGACGACATTGATGAGGGTGTTGCATAAATCGACTGCAACTGCTACAGTGCTCTCTGGGAGACGATATACGATGGGGACTTGACACTTCCTATGTTTATCGACTACTTGAATGAAAACTTTGTCGTGTCCGCTGCTTCGCATAAAAATTTCTCATTTTTGTAAAAACATGTAGCACAATCCTCCTCCACTCAATCGGCCTTGTTTATCTTTGTGAAATAGGGAGTTCATCGGAAGAGTGAATACTCCTCCACTCACCCGGCCTTGTTTATTTCTGTGAAGTAGGGAGTACATCAAAAGGGTGAATACTCCTCCACTCACTCAGCCTTGTTTATCTTTGTATAATATGGAGTACATCTGAAGAGTGAATACTCCTCCACTCACTCTGCCTTGTTTATCTTGGTGAAGTAGGGAGTACATCAAAAGGGTGAATACTCCTCCACTAACTCGGCCTTGTTTATCTTTGTGAAATATGGAGTACATCGGAAGAGTAAATAGTCCTCCACTCACTCGGCCTTGTTTATCTTGGGGAAGTAGGGAGAACATTAAAAGGGTGAATACTCCTCCACTCACTCGGCCTTGTTTATCTTTGTGAAGATGGAGTACATCTGAAGAGTGAATTCGCCTAAATAATTTCCAGTACACAATTTCATCGACGATTCTGCGATTGTTATTATGTCGATCTTTTTGTTTATTTCAAGGATCCTAAATTCAGCGCGATTATCTCGAAGACTTCAAGCATTTACATAATAATATTTGAGGGTACAAGCAGTCACACAACTCTAGTATCTTGTCTTGTATTGCCCCGATTCTGAGGCGTTGCATTGGGGACTAAACTCTTATCATACAAAGGATTCTACTTGCGGGGCAGTGATTTGTCTCTTTCTCGGATGTCACTACTGCAGGATGTGTGTGTGCAGTTCCCAGGTAGTCATGGAGAGGTGGCTAGGGGGTTTTCACTTCGGAGGGTTTTAATCTTAAGTTTGAGGTCAAGTAGGCTGAATTCTAAGTTAATCACGAAAAGGGATGGGGAATCAGTGTGGAGGCCTAAAATTTGAGGTTGAGGGTATTGAATTTCTTGGTAAGCTTGAACCATGAAGAGGCGGAGGGGATGAAAGTTCGAAAGGGCTACTCAAATTTGAAGTCGAGTATATTAAACTCCTTAGATAATCTTGGCAAGATCAAGGATTAGACGAAGGGACGTGGAGAAGGTTGTGTTGGTTGTGGTGAAACAAAAGTCGTGTGTAGCGCAGAGTGGCATTGAGTATGCGTAGTTATTGTTTATACCTGGCAAATGAAGAAGTTCGAGATTAATCAAAACATTTCGTACGAAATATTGAGAACGGATATTGCCTCTGCATTAGGGAATCTATTTCACCAATTATTATCTGGGCTGGAAAATTACTCGAACAAAATTTTTTTTCGTTCACTTTCAAGTTGATTAGAATATACTGACTGGAGGGTTAGCTTCTACACGCCGAAGACCACTGTCTCTAAAAACTCACTTGTAGACACCAATGATGAGTGTATCTGAGAACTCACTTGTAGACACCAATGATGAGTGTATCTGAGAACTCACTTGTAGAAGCCAATGATGAGTGTCTCTGAGAACTCACTTGTATTCAGCAATGATGAGTGTCTCTGAGCACTCACTTGTAGACACCAATGATAAGTGTCTCTGAGCACTTACTTGTTGACACCGATGATGAGTGTCTCTGAGAACTCACTTGTAGACACCAGTGATGAGTGTCTCTGAGAACTCACTTGTAGACACCAATGATGAGTGTCTCTGAGAACTCACTTGTAGACACCAATGATGAGTGTCTCTGAGAACTCACTTGTAGACACCAATGATGAATGTCTCTGAGAACTCACTTGTAACCACCAATGATGAGTGTCTCTGAAAACTCATTTGTACACGCCGATGATAGATTGCCTGAGGACTTACTTGTTTAACGCCGATAAAGTATGTCTCTGAATAGTCACTGGTACACGCCAATGACGGATGTCTCTGTGGATTCATATGAACCCACAGATGACGGATGTCCCTTACAACACCCATTTACTCCCGGATGACTTATGTCTCTCCGAACTCACTTGTACACGCTGATGACATATGTCTCTGTGGATTCACATGTACACGCAGATGACGTATGTCTCAGATGACTCACTTGTATTTGCTGATGATGGATGTCTCCGAGAACTTACAAGTACACGCTGATGATTTATGTCCTTGAAGACTCACTTGTACACCCCGATGACGGATGTAAAGAGTCTGGAGGTGTTAATGATGAGGTTAGTGAAGATGAACTCGAAGCGCGTGTTGTTGGCCTTGGTGAGGATGTAGAGCGCTTCTGTGAGGCCACGAAGTTTCTGGGGACCGGGTAAAAGGGGTCTTATTGACAGTCAGTTGAGTAGCTAGAAATTCCCCGATGGTGGGGTTGCGAATCGGCCCACCAGGCAGGCCAGTATGAATGGATCCATGACTTTTTTTAAATTTGACATAGACAACGGGAGGGGAGAAGGGGGATCTGTGGGTACGCGCCTGTTGACAGCTTTTCTTCATAAAATCTTTTCAATATAAATAAATTGAATTTGTAGTCTTTTATGCTGGATATGTGGAGTCTGGAGGAATGTGAGACTGACTCTCTTGAAGACACAGTTATGTCCTCAATAAAATCAACAACACACGTGTATATAGAGCTCTGCCGCCTTTCCACACCCGATCTGACGGGCTAACCCGCCATAACCGCTGAGCAATAATATCGGTGGCTCTTCAGCTCTTTGATAGACGTGACTTCGTGTCCTAGCTAATTTACCTTTTAGGATTTTCTTGTTAGCACGTGTTAAAGTTTGATTTTCTGAACATGAAGGCATGTAAATCCTTCATTATTCATTAAAGCCTCTGCCAGCTTCTGAGGCAAAATCGAAAACCCTTAATACCGCGCGCCGAAAAGCTTGGTACGGTTACTGGCGTTCTATGAACTGCGGCCGAAAAATGAATGAAGAAGCTGCGTTTCATGATTCTTATTATTACAATATCGCATACAACATTTCATGAAGTTGAGTCAAGAGAGTGGAATAATATTGGACAAGTGAACCACAATGAAGTCTTCTCTTCATTTTTAATTTCTCAAAAAATGTAAGGAATAAATACTTGAGTAGAGGTAACGAAACTGTTGCCTCATCTGCTTGTTGCCTCTTGCTTGAAAGCATTTTGACCGACTAATGATACTCTCAAGACCTCTTATAAGCTTGTAGCATATGCATACCAAGTGGTAAAGACTTGCAAATGCATTACAGGGTCCCGAAATTAGGACTTGGATTGGCTGGGTCGCTTATTCGGACTCCCATTTACTGAACACCCAAACAGTTTTATTCAGTTTGAACTAAGTTTGAATTTGCATTATCATGAGACGGGACACCAGAACTGTGGCACCCTCACCCGTCCCACGACCTTCCACCCGTCCTAGCACTCACAGAGTTGAAGGTTTTTATGGTCCCCATATAAACACTAGAACAGACCTCCCACCCGTCCTAGCGCTCACAGAGTTGACGGTCTTGGTGGTCACCCCGACATACTTATGAACACTAGAACAGACTTCCCACCAGTCCTAGCGCTCACAGAGTTGACGGTCTTGGTTGTCACCACTGCACACATAAACACTAGCTCACATCTCCCACCGGCCCCAGCGCTCACGGAGTTGACGATCTTGGCGGTAACCCCGACATACTCATAAACACTAGAGTAGACCTCCCACCCATCCCAGTGCTCACAGAGTTGACAGTCTTGGTAGTCATGTTTACGATGCAGTTGAAGCCCACAGCTGGTAGAGAAGGGGGCGCGGTGGAGTGTAGAGAGAATGGGATACGATTAGCTACAGTATGGGGCTAGATTCAAAAATAAACAAATGAGAATTTAACATTGTTTTTCGAAATTCATTCCATTTATTCGCTCTTTTTTTCAGAGCGATGGCTAGACTAATTTTAATAGTTTCCAGCATCAAAACCAATTTACGTGAACATGAATTTTGCCACGCTTAATAATAATCAATTGCATTACAAATGTATGGTATAGGGTTCTTCATGACTGTATTCCTAGATTTAAAAGTCAATAAAACGTTTTGAATGAATCATACACAAATTCCATTGACACCAATTGAAAGTTAAAAATCAGGAGTTTTCAAATAAACCAACTACAGGTTTTGGGGAGTGAAAAATTGGCAAGTTCTACATGGAACGGGATTACATCCACAGCGCATAAGTGTGTGGTGCGGGATGATGAACGACCATGTAATAGGTTTAAATTTATTTGAAAACGCTGCGGGCTTGACAGAGATAGTCAATGGAGAAAGATACCTACACACCCACCATACATTATCAATTAAGACCTGCTGTTAGCCATCTACGCGGTCGGCACGAGCTGTGGTTCCAACAGGAGGAGCAACTTTTCGCACAGCTAATGAAACCATGGAGGCGCTGCATGATATTTTTGGCAATAACATCATCTCTCATCGAGCCTAACTGCTCCAGATTATTCTCCACGAGGTTATCTAAAAAAAAGAGTCCTTATCTGTAAGTTGAAGACTTAGGAAGATTGGAAGGAGAACATAAGCCGTGAGATTCGTGATATTAGTCCTGCGATGCTACGTTCCGTGATGGGCAATGTTCATGTAAGAGCTGAAGGGCGACACCTGAAATATGTCATCTTCTGCAGTTATTTCATCTCAAACTTGTAATTATGACTTCCGATTGACGTCAGGAAATTTGTGTGCGATTTATTTGAAGAGTTCAATTGACTTTCAAAGCTATGAACTTATTTATGAAAGACCTTGTATAACATCATGTATATTTTATTTCATTTTTAGTTCGCAGTAGGTTATGAAGTAATTTCAAAGTAATTTTATAAATTTCAAGGTACATTTGCAAAGTGTCTTGCAAAGTGTCTTCGATTTGTTCTAAGTAAGTGCTTGGAGCCGCAAGCTACCATGGACTCACTGAGCGAGACCCTGGCCATGGTGGCCGTGCGTCAGAGGATCCTGAGCGTGCATGGCATACTCACAGAGGGAAATTCTGGCCATGGTGGCCAAATGACAGATGAACCTGAGGGTGGTATAGACTACAGAGTGATACCCTGGCCTTGAAAACCAAATGTTAAATATGCCTGAGGGTGGTATAAACTCACAGAGCGAGACCCTGGCCATGGTGGTCGAGTGCCAGATGATCCTGAGTGTAGTCACAATCATCTTGCCCCGGTCGCCAGAATTGCCTTTGGTGTCCTCAACCGCGTCCAGGCGGTCCACCACAGTCTCCCCTGGCCTCATGGCCATCTGGCTGTAGGAAAACCGGGGAGGGATGGAATCAGTGATTGCTTGATGTTTTTTGGCTGCGGAGGGATGAGGGATCTACCAAGGCACACTACTTTCTGGCTGCAGGATTGGAGGGCACGATACCATGTGGCTTCACAGGAGGACGGATGGGTCAAGGCTCTTTTTTTACTGGAGAAGGACGGGCCAGTCGGAACACACTTCTCTCTAGCTGCTAGGGGATGAGTGACAAGTCAAGGCACAAAACTGTATGCCTACGGGGGGAGGAGGATTCAGGTGGGTAGCAGCACTTTTTGGCTGCCACGAAGTGGAATTCAGTCTCTCGTGATGGCAGATAAATTGGTCTTTTGTTCGTGAAAGCACAATAATATGAAACAACAATAATATTCCAGCTTCAGTATCAGACAGTCACAATGATTCACAGTCTATCCAAACTTAACCTACAAATCAGCTGACTGTATTTTCATGACAATAGCATTGCATACAGTCGATACCGAAAATTTGTCAATCTCATTCGGTTTATCACATTGATGCTACGGAAATTTTCGGTACTCTAATTTTCCATTGTACAAACACCTCTCCTCTCAGGCATCCGATTAATGTATACGTGCTGTGAGGCTGTATTTAAGATGATGTTGTATTGAAAACGAGTTCTTCTTTTACCCGTAGAACGTGAGGACGTAGAAAATTTCAATTCGAATAATTTATAATGAAGCCCTAATGCAAACACGTTCGGCTGACATCGGAAATTAACAGTCACTTCGAAATACGTTCATCAACATTTGTAGCCCACGGTAAATTGATCATAATTTATAATGTTAACCATACCTTTGTGTAATATCAAAGCGAACATCCCTATCCTCCCACAGCGGTGTGTTGGCGGCCATCTTTGTTGTGATGCGTCGGCATGGCAACGCCACAGCACAGCTGATTGGCACCAGGGAACCGAGGGTAGGGGTTTGGAGGGCGGACGTTGGGATAAATCTAGCATGTGAATGGATTAGAACAGCAATGATTCTATGAATCATTTTAAGAGGTTTTGTGCGATTGCGGTTCAATTCAGAGAGGAAGATTGTTAACGGCTGCAACTTTATTAGAGTGTTTCAAACAATCCATTCGTTGCTCTCCTAGTCTTCTCTTTATTAAATCTTAAAAGCATATATGATTTATAAATGAGATCTTCATAAAATAAATTCCTGTTCCTGACGAACCAATTGTAGCTCAACACAGTGTGACGATGGTGTTCTCTACCCTGTCACGCAGCCTACTGGCAGGGTAGAGAACACCATCGTCCAACACTACCCAGTCACGCAGCCTACTGGCAGGGTAGAGAACACCATCGTCACACTTTACCCTGTCACGCAGCCTACTGGCAGGGTAGAGAACACCATCGTCACACTCTACCCTGTCACGCAGCCTACTGGCAGGGTAGAGAACACCATCGTCACACTACCCTGTCACGCAGCCTACTGGCAGGG
>SDVV010017840.1:0-13896 GCA_016164225.1 Gammarus roeselii
GGGTGGGTCAACTAACTACAGGAAGCAGGGTGGGTCAACTAACTACAGGGAGCAGGGTGGGTCAACTAACTACAGGAAGCAGGGTGGGTCAACTAACTACAGGAAGCAGGGTGGGTCAACTAATTACAGGAAGCAGGGTGAGTCAACTAACTGCAGGAAGCAGGGTTGGTCAACTAACTACAGGAAGCAGGGTGGGTCAACTAACTACAGGAAGCAGGGTGGGTCAACTAACTACAGGCAGCAGGGTGGGTCAACTAACTACAGGGAGCAGGGTGGGTCAATTACCTATAGGAAGCAGTGGGGTCAATTACCTACAGGAAGCAGGGTGGGTCAACTAACTACAGGAAGCAGGGTGGGTCAGCTAACTACAGGCAGAAGGGTGGGTCAACTAACTACAGGCAGCAGGGTGGGTCAACTAACTACAGGCAGCAGGGTGGGTCAGCTAACTACAGGCAGCAGGGTGGGTCAGCTAACTACAGGCAGCAGGGTGGGTTAACTAACTACAGGGAGCAGGGTGGGTCAATTACCTATAGGAAGCAGTGGGGTCAATTACCTACAGGAAGCAGGGTGGGTCAACTAACTACAGGAAGCAGGGTGAGTCAACCAACTGCAGGAAGCAGGGTGGGTCAATTAACTACAGGAAACAGGTTGGGTCAACTAACAACAGGAAGCAAAGTGGGTCAATTAACTACAGGAAGCAGGGTGGGTCAACTAACAACAGGAAGCAGGGTGGGTCAACTAACTACAGGAAGCAGGGTGGGTCAATTAACTACAGGAAGCAGGGTGGGTCAACTAACTACAGGAAGCAGGGTGGGTCAATTAACTACAGGAAGCAGGGTGGGTCAACTAAATACAGGAAGCAGGGTGGGACAATTATCTTCTGTAATTATCTTTATTATCTTAATTAGTAAAGAAGCAACATGATTGCAAAAATGTACGAATTTTGCTAAGAGATTAATTAGGAGTAAACAATTATATGCAATGGGTAATCATGGCATAAAATTCATAGATTTTACAGTCGTGTTGTTTCTATAGGAATTGAATACGTATGAAAGTATTTTACCTGAGTTACCCCACTATTCATGAACTTGGCAAAACTACGATCAGATGTGCTACTTTAACTCTGTGTTCAAACTTCGCACGGTGCCGTCGCGCTCAGTCTGCTGCAGCCTTTCCTTCTACTTCCAAATTCAGGCTAACTTTTAGCCCCAATTTGACAACTTCTACCAAACCTTATTTTAATTGAATATTTTTCCTATAAATGATTTCCTCGTCGTTAACATGTAACAAACTCGCTCCTCGTGAAAACAACACTAAATTTATCCTTATTTCTCTGTGGTGTCACCCCTCATTACCATATTTTTCTTCAATAATAGTGTATTGGAATAGGTGTTTCATATCAAGTATCTCGGCTTGGTTCTGACAATGAGCTGATCTGGTCTGTCAGAAGTGGATTGAAAAGTTAGAGCTTATGACGTGTTCTGTGTCAAAATATCTTAACTACGCTGCTCTGCTATCATTATATCGCTCCCTTGCGTGTTCTCGTTAAAATCGTAACTACGCTGCTCTGCTATCATTATATCGCTCCCGTGCGTGTTCTCGTTAATATCTCAACTACGCTGCTCTGCTATCATTATATCGCTCCCGTGCGTGTTCTCGTTAAAATCGTAACTACGCTGCTCTGCTATCATTATATCGCTCCCGTGCGTGTTCTCGTTAATATCTCAACTACGCTGCTCTGCTATCATTATATCGTTCCCTTGCGTGTTCTCGTTAATATCTTAACTACGCTGCTCTGTTATCAATATATCATTCCCTTGCGTGTTCTCGTTAATATCTTAACTACGCTGCTCTGTTATCATTATATCGTTCCCTTGCGTGTTCTCGTTAATATCTTAACTACGCTGCTCTGTTATCTTTATATCGTTCCCATGCGTGTTCTCGTTAATACTTTACCTACGCTGCTCTGTTATCATTATATCGTTCCCTTGCGTGTTCTCGTTAATATTTTAACTACGCTGCTCTGTTATCATTATATCGTTCTCTTGCGTGTTCTCGTTAATATTTTAACTACGCTGCTCTGTTATCATTATATCGTTCCCTTGCGTGTTCGCGTTAGTATTTTAACTACGCAGCTCTGTTATCATTATATCGTTCCCTTGCGTGTTCTCGTTTGATGTAATTATTCGGTATTCGTGGAGGAGCTCCCGGTAGCAAATCCATCCTGTTTGTGATCAATTTAACAAAAAATATGTACTTCTCACTTAGAGCATTGAAATGTACCTCTCACACCGGCCATTGATGTGTACCCTTCACACGGTTCATTGATGTGTACCTCTCACACGGAACATTGATGTATACCTCTCACACCGGCCATTGACGTGTACCTCTCACACGGACCATTGATGTGTACCTCTCACACGGTTCATTGATGTGTACCTCTCACACCGACCATTGATGTGTACCTCTAACACGGTCTATTGATGTGTACCTCTCACACAGTCCATTGATGTGTACCTCTTACACCGGCAATTCATGTGTACCTCTCCCACGGTTCATTGACGTGTACCTCTCACACGGACCATTGATGTGTACCTCTCACACCGGCCATTGATGTGTACCTCTCACACGGTCCATTGATGTGTACCTCTCACACAGCCCATTGTTGTGTACCTCTCACACGGTTCATTGATGTGTACCTCTCACACGGACCGTTGATGTGTACCCCTCATACCGACGATTGATGAGTACCTCTCACACCGACCATTGATGTGTACCTCTCGAACGAACCATTAATGTGTCCCTCTCACACGGTTCATTGATGTGTACCTCTCACACGGACCATTGATGTGCACCTTTCACACCGACCATTGATGTGTACCTCTCACACCGGCCATTGATGCGTACCCGTCACACGGTTCATTGATGTGTACCTCTCACACCGGCCATTGATGTGTACCTCTCACACCGACCATTGATGTGTACCTCTCACACGATTCATTGATGTGTACCTCTCACCCGAGCCATTGATGTGTACCTATCACACCGACCATTGATGTGTACCTCTCACATCGACCATTGATGTGAACCTCTCACACCGGCCAATGATGTGTACCTCTCACACGGACCATTGATGTGAACCTCTAACACCGGCTATTTATGTGTACCTCTCACACGGTCCATTGATGTGTACCTCTTAAACGGTTCATTGATGTGTAACTCTCACACGGACCATTGATGTGTACCTCTCACACCGGCCATTGATGTGTACCTCTATCACGGACCATTGATGTGTACCTCTCACACCTGCCATTGATGTGTACCTCTCACACCGGCCATGGATGTGTACCTCTCTCACCGACCATTTATGTGTACCTCTCTTGTGGAGCATTGATGTGTACCTCTAACACGGTCCATTGTTGTGTACCTCTAACACGGTCCATTGTTGTGTACCTCTTACACGGACCATGGATGCGTAACTCGCACGGATCATTGATGTGTACCTCTCACACCGGCCATTGATGTGTACCTGTCACACGGTTTATTGATGTGTACCTCTCACACCGGCCATTGATGTGTATCTCTCACACCGACCATTGATGTGTGCCTCTAACACGATTCATTGATGTGTACCTCTCACCCGAGCCATTGATGTGTACCTCTCACACGGACCGTTGATGTGTACCTCTCACATGGACCATTGATGTGTACCTCTCACACGGACCATTGATGTGTACCTCTCACACGGTTCATTGATGTGTACCTCTCACACCGGCCATTGATGTACACCTCTCACACGGTCTATTGATGTGTAGTTCTCACACGGTCTATTGATGTGTACCTCTCACACGGTTCATTGATGTATACTTCTCACACGACCCATTGATGTGTACCTCCCACACGAACCATTGATGTGTACCTTTAACACGGACCATTGATGTGTCCCTCTCACACGGTTCATTGAAGTGTACCTCTAACACGGACCATTGATGTGTACCTCTCAGACCGGCCATTGATGTGTACCTCTCACACGGTCTATTGATGTGTACCTCTCAAACGGTCCATTGATGTGTACCTCTCACACGGACCATTGAGGTGTACCTCTCACACGATTCATTGATGTGTACCTCTCACCCCGGCTATTGATGTGTACCTCTCACACCGGCCATTGATGAGTACCTTTCACACGGACCATTGATGTGTACCTCTCACACGGACCATTGATGTGTACCTTTCACAAGGACCATTGATGTGTACCTCTAACACCGACCTTTGATGTGTACCTCTCACACGGACCATTGATGTGTACTTCTAACACCGACCTTTGATGTGTACCTCTCACAAGGTTCATTGATGTGTACCTCTCACAAGGGTCATTGATGTGTACCTCTCACACCAACCATTGATGTGTACCTCTCGCACGGTTCATTGATGTGTATCTCTCACACGGTTCATTGAAGTGTACCTCTCACACCCGCTATTGATGTGTACCTCTCACACCGGTCATTGATAAGTACCTCTCACACGGTCCATTGATGTGTACCTCTCACACGGACCATTGATGTGTACGTACCTCTCACACGGTACATTGATGTGTACCTCTCATACGGTTCATTAATGTGTACCTCTCACACCGACCATTTATGTGTACCTCTCTTGTGGAGCATTGATGTGTACCTCTCCCACGGTCCATCGCTGTGTACCTCTCACACGGACCATGGATGCGTAACTCACACGGACTATTGATGTGTACCTCTCACACCGGCCACTGATGTGTACCTGTCACACGGTTCATTGATGTGTACCTCTCACACCGGCTATTGATGTGTACCTCTCACACCGACCATTGATGTGTATCTCTCACACGATTCATTGATGTGTACCTCTCACACCGGCTATTGATGTGTACCTTTAACACCGGCCAATGATGTGCACCTCTCACACCGGCCATTGATGTGTACCTCTCACACCGGCTATTGATATGTACCTCTCACACGGATCATTGATGTGTACCTCTCACACGGTTCATTGATGTGTACCTCTCACACGGACCATCGATGTGTACCTCTCACACGGACCATTGATGTGTTCTTCTCACACGGACCATTGATGTGTACCTTTCACACGGTTCATTGCTGTGTACCTCTCACACCGGCCATTGATGTGTACTTCTCACACCGGCCATTGATGTGAACCTCTCACACGGGTCATTGATGTGTACCTCTCACACAGACCATTGATGTGTACCTCTCACACGGTTCATTGATGTGTACCTCGCACACGGACTATTGATGTTTACCTCTCACACGAACCATTGATGTGTACCTTCCACACGGACCATTGATGTGTAACCCTCACACGGTTCATTGATGTGTACCTCTCACACGGACCATTGATGTGTACCTCTCACACCGACCATTGAGGTGTACATCTCACACGATTCATTGATGTGTACCTCTCACCCGAGTCATTGATGTGTACCTATCACACCGACCATTAATGTGTACCTCTCACACCGGCCATTAATGTGTACCTCTCACACCGGTAATGATGTGCACCTCTCAGACCGGCCATTGATGTGTACCTCCTACACCGGCCATTGATGTGTACCTCTCACACGGACCATTGATGTGTACCTCTCACACGGTTCATTGATGTGTACCTCGCACACGGACTATTGATGTATACCTCTCACACCGGTCATTGATGTGTACCTTTCACACGGACCATTGATGTGTCCCTCTCACACGGTTCATTGATGTGTACCTCTCACACGGATCATTGATGTGTACCTCTCACACCGACCATTGAGGTGTACATCTCACACGATTCATTGATGTGTACCTCTCACCCCGGCCATTGATGTGTACCTCTCACACCGGCCATTGATGTGTACCTCTCACACCGGTCATTGATGTGTACCTCTCACACCGATCAGTGATGTGTTCCTCTCACACGGACCATTGATGTGTACCTTTCACACGGACCATTGATATGTCACTCTCACACGGTTCATTGATGTGTACCTCTCACACGATCCATCGTTGTGTACCTCTCACACGGACCGTGGATGCGTAACTCACACGGACCATTGATGTGTACCTCTCACACCGGCTATTGATGTGTACCTCTCACAAGGTTCATTAATGTGTACCTCTCACAAGGGTTATGATGTGTACCTCTCACACCAACCATTGATGTGTACCTCTCACACGGTTCATTGATGTGTATCTCTCACACGGTTCATTGATGTGTACCTCTCACACCGGCCATTGATGTGTACCTCTCACACCGGTCATTGATAAGAACCTCTCACACGGTCCATTGATGTGTACCTCTCACACGGACCATTGATGTGTACCTCTCACACGGTACCTTTGATGTGTCCCTCTCACACGGTTCATTAATGTGTACCTCTCACACCGACCATTTATGTGTACCTCTCACACGGACCATGGATGCGTAACTCACACGGGCCATTGATGTGTACCTCTAACACCGGCCATTGATGTGTACCTGTCACACGGTTCATTGATGTGTACCTCTCACACCGGACATTGATGTGTACCTCTCACACCGACCATTGATGTGTATATCTCAAACGATTCATTGATGTGTACCTCTCACACCGGCTATTGATGTGTACCTTTCACACCGGCCAATGATGTGCACCTCTCACACCGGCCATTGATGTGTTCCTCTTACACCGGCCATTGATGTGTACCTCTCACACGGACCATCGATGTGTACCTCTCACACAGTTCATTGATGTGTACCTCTCACACGAACCATTGATGTGTACCTCTCACACGGTTCATTGATGTGTACCTCTCACACGGACCATTGATGTGTACCTCTCACACGGTTCATTGATGTGTACCTCGCACACGGACTATTGATGTGTACCTCTCACACGAACTATTGATGTGTACCTTCCACACGAACCATTGATGTGTCCCTCTCACACGGTTCATTGATGTGTACCTCTCACACGCACCATCGATGTGTACCTCTCACGCCGACCATTGAGGTGTACCTCTCACACGATACATTGATGTGTACCTCTCACCCCGGCTATTGATGTGTACCTCTCGCACCGGCCATTGATGTGTACTCCTCACACCGGTCATTCATGTGTACCTTTCACACCGGTCAGTGATGTGTACCTCTCACACGGACCATTGATGTGTATCTCTCACACGGTTCATTGATGTGTACCTCTCACCCCGGCCATTGATGCGTACCTTCACACGATTTATTGATGTGTACCTCTCACACGGACCATTGATGTGTACCTCTCACACGGTTCATTGATGTGTACCTCGCACACGGACTATTGACGTGTACCTCTCACACGAACCATTGATGTGTACCTTTCACACGAACCATTGAAGTGTACCTCTCACACGGACCATTGATGTACCTCTCACACCGACCATTGAGGTGTACCTCTCACACGATTCATTGATGTGTACTTCTCACCCCGGCCATTGATGTGTACCTCTCGCACCGGCCATTGATGTGTACCTCTCACACCGGTCATTCATGTGTACCTCTCACACCGGTCAGTGATGTGTACCTTTCACACGGACCATTGATGTGTACCTTTCACACGGACCATTGATGTGTACCTCTCACACGACCATTGATGTGTACCTGTCACACGGTTCATTGATGTGTTCCTCTCGCACCGGCCATTGATGTGTACCTCTCACACTGACCATTGATGTGTATCTCTCACACGATTCATTGATGTGTACCTCTCACCCGAGTCATTGATGTGTACCTATCACACCGACCATTAATGTGTGCCTCTCACACCGGCCATTGATGTGTACCTCTCACATCGGCCATTGATGTGCACCTCTCACACCGGTCATTGATGTGTACCTCCTACACCGGCCATTGATGTTTACCTCTCACACGGACCATTGATGTGTACCTCTAACACGGTTCATTGATGTGTACCTCTTACACGGACCATTGATATGTACCTCTCACACCGACCATTGAGGTGTACCTCTCACACGATTCATTGATGTGTACCTCTCACCCCGGCCATTGATGTGTATCTCTCACACCATCCATTGATGTGTACCTCTCACACCGGTCATTGATGTGTACCTCTCACACGGACCATTGATGTGTACCTTTCACACGATCCACTGATGTGTCCCTCTCACACGGTTCATTGATGTGTACCTCTCACACGGACCATTGATGTGTACCTCTAACACCGACCTTTGATGTGTACCTCTCACAAGGTTCATTGATGTGTACCTCTCACACGGGTCATTGACGTGTACCTCTCACACCAACCATTGATGGGTACCTCTCGCATGGTTCATTGATGTGTATCTCTCACACGGCTCATTAATGTGTGCCTCTCACACCGGTCATTGATGTGTACCTCTAACACCGGTCATTGATAAGTACCTATCACACGATCCATTGATGTGTACCTCTCACACGGAACATTGATGTGTACCTCTCACACGGTTCATTGATGTGTACCTCTCACACGGTTCATCAATGTGTACCTCTCACACGGTTCATTAATGTGTACCTCTCACACCGGCCCTTGATGTGTACCTCTCACACCGACCATTGATGTGACCCTCTCACACGGACCATTGATGTGTACCTCTCACACGAACATTGATGTGTAGCTCTCACACGGACCATTGATGTGAACCTCTCACACCGGCTATTGATGTGTACCTCATACACGGTCCATTGATGTGTACCTCTTACACCGTCAATTGATGAGTACCTCTCACACGAACCATTGATGTGTACCCCTCACACCGGTTATTGATGTGTACCTCTCACACGGACCATTGATGTGTACCTCTCACACCGGTCATTGATGTGTACCTCTCACACCGGCCATTGATGTGTACCTCTCACACCGACCATATATGTGTACCTCTCTTGTGGAGCATTGATGTATACCTATCACACGGTCCATTGTTGTGTACCTCTCACACGGACCATGGATGCGTTACTCACACGGACCATTGATGTGTACCTCTCACACCGGCTATTGGTGTGTACCTGTCACACGGTTCATTGATGTGTACCTCTCACACCGGCCATTGATGTGTACTTCTCACACCGACCATTGATGTGTACCTCTCACACGATTCATTGATGTGTACCTCTCACCCGAGTTATTGTTGTGTACCTCTCACACGGACCATTGATATGTACTTCTCACACGGTTCCTTGATGTGTACCTCTCACACCGGCCATTGATGTGTACCTCTCACACGGTCTATTGATGTGTAGCTCTCACACGGTCCATTGATGTGTACCTCTCACACGGTTCATTGATGTGTACCTCTCACACGGTCTATTGATGTGTAGCTCTCACACAGTTCATTGATGTGTACCTCTCACACGGACCATTGATGTGTACCTCTCGCACGGTTCATCGATGTGTATCTCTCATCCGGCTCATTGATGTGTACCTCTCACACAGGCCATTGTGTACCTTTAACACCGGTCATTGATAAGTACCTCTCACGCGGTCCATTGATGTGTACCTCTAACACGGAACATTGATGTGTACCTCTCACACGGTTCATTGATGTGTACCTCTCACACGGTTCATTAATGTGTACCTCTCACACGGTTCATTAATGTGTACCTCTCACACCGGCTCTTGATTTGTACCTCTCACACCGACCATTGATGTGTACCTCTCACACGGACCATTGATGTGTACCTCTCTCACGGACCATTGATGTGTAGCTCTCACACGGACCATTGATGTGTAGCTCTCACACGGACCATTGATGTGAACATCTCACACCGGCTATTGATGTGTACCTCTTACACGGTCCATTGATGTGTACCTCTTACACGGTCAATTGATGTGTAAATCTCACACGGACCATTGATGTGTACCCCTTACACCGGCCATTGATGTGTACCTCTCACACGGACCATTGATGTGTACCTCTCACACCGGTCATTCATGTGTACCTCTCACACGGTTCATTGACGTGTACCTCTCACACGGACCATTGATGTGTACCTCTCACACCGGCCATTTTAGTGTACCTCTCACACGGTCCATTGATGTGTACCTCTCACACGGCCCATTGATGTGTACCTCTCACCCGAGTTATTGTTGTGTACCTCTCACACGGACCATTGATATGTACCTCTCACACGGTTCATTGATGTGTACCTCTCACACGGACCGTTGATGTGTACCCCTCATACCGACGATTGATGAGTACCTCTCACACCGACCATTGATGTGTACCTCTCGAACGGACCATTGATGTGTCCCTCTCACACGGTTCATTGATGTGTACCTCTCACACGGACCATTGATGTGCACCTCTCACACCGACCATTGATGTGTACCTCTCACACCGGCGATTGATGCGTACCTGTCACACGGTTCATTGATGTGTACCTCTCACACCGGCCATTGATGTGTACCTCTCACACCGACCATTGATGTGTACCACTCACACGATTCATTGATGTGTACCTCTCACCCGAGCTATTGATGTGTACCTATCACATCGACCATAGATGTGTACCTCTCACATCGACCATTGATGTGTACCTCTCACACCGGCCAATGATGTGTACCTCTCACACGGACCATTGATGTGAACCTCTAACACCGGCTATTGATGTGTACCTTTCACACGGTCCATTGATGTGTACCTCTTAAACGGTTCATTGATGTGTAACTCTCACACGGACCATTGATGTGTACCTCTCACACCGGCCATTGATGTGTACCTCTCACACGGACCATTGATGTGTACCTCTCACACCTGCTATTGATGTGTACCTCTCACACCGGCCATTGATGTGTACCTCTCTCACCGACCATTTATGTGTACCTCTTCTGTGGAGCATTGTTGTGTACTTCTCTCACGGTCCATTGTTGTGTACCTCTCACACGGACCATGGATGCGTAACTCGCACGGATCATTGATGTGTACCTCTCACACCGGTTATTGATGTGTACCTGTCACACGGTTTATTGATGTGTACCTCTCACACCGGCCATTGATGTGTACCTCTCACACCGACCATTGATATGTACCTCTAACACGATTCATTGATGTGTACCTCTCACCCGAGCCATTGATGTGTTCCTCTCACACGGACCATTGATGTGTACCTCTCACACGGACCATTGATGTGTACCTCTCACACGGACCATTGATGTGTACCTCTCACACGGTTCATTGATGTGTACCTCTCACACCGGCTATTGATGTACACCTCTCACACGGTCTATTGATGTGTAGTTCTCACACGGTCTATTGATGTGTACCTCTCACACGGTTCATTGATGTATACTTCTCACACGACCCATTGATGTGTACCTCCCACACGAACCATTGATGTGTACCTTTCACACGGACCATTGATGTGTCCTTCTCACACGGATCATTGAAGTGTACCTCTAACACGGACCATTGATGTGTACCTCTCAGACCGGCCCTTGATGTGTACCTCTCACACGGTCTATTGATGTGTACCTCTCAAACGGTCCATTGATGTGTACCTCTCACACGGACCATTGAGGTGTACCTCTCACACGATTCATTGATGTGTACCTCTCAACCCGGCCATTGATGTGTACCTCTCACACCGGCCATTGATGAGTACCTTTCACACCGACCATTGATATGTACCTCTCACACGGACCATTGATGTGTACCTTTCACACGGACCATTGATGTGTACCTCTAACACCGACCTTTGATGTGTACCTCTCACAAAGACCATTGATGTGTACTTCTAACACCGACCTTTGATGTGTACCTCTCACAAAGTTCATTGATGTGTACCTCTCACAAGGGTCATTGATGTGTGCCTCTCACACCAACCATTGATGTGCGCCTCTCGCACGGTTCATTGATGTGTATCTTTCACACGGTTCATTGAAGTGTACCTCTCACACCGGCCATTGATGTGTACCTCACACCAGTCATTGATAAGTACCTCTCACACGGTCCATTGATGTGTACCTCTCACACGGACCATTGATGTGTACCTCTCACACGGTACATTGATGTGTACCTCTCACACGGACCATTGATGTGTATCTCTCACACGGACCATTGATGTGTACCTCTCACACGGTTCATTGATGTGTACCTCTCACACCGACCATTGAGGTGTGCCTTTCACACGGTTCATTGCTGTGTACCTCTCACACCGGCCATCGATGTGTACTTCTCACACCGGCCATTGATGTGAACCTCTCACACGGACCATCGATGTGTACCTCTCACACGGACCATTGATGTGTTCTTCTCACACGGACCATTGATGTGTGCCTTTCACACGGTTCATTGCTGTGTACCTCACACACCGGCCATCGATGTGTACTTCTCACACCGGCTATTGATGTGAACCTCTCACACGGGTCATTGATGTGTACCTCTCACACGGACCATTGATGTGTACCTCTCACAGGGTTCATTGATGTGTACCTCGCACACGGACTATTGATGTTTACCTCTCACACGAACCATTGACGTGTACCTTTCACACGGACCATTGATGTGTCCCTCTCAGACGGTTCATTGATGTGTACCTCTCACACGGACCATTGATGTGTACCTCTCACACCGACCATTGAGGTGTACCTTTCACACGGACCATTGATGTGTCCCTCTCACACGGTTAATTGATGTGTACCTCTCCCACGGTCCATCGTTGTATACCTCTCACACGGACCGTGGATGCGTAATTCACACGGACCATTGATGTGTACCTCTCACACTGGCTATTGATGTGTACCTCTCACAAGGTTCATTGATGTGTACCTCTCACAAGGGTCATTGATGTGTACCTCTTACCTCAACCATTGATGTGTACCTCTCGCACGGTTCATCGATGTGTATCTCTCACACTGTTCATTGATGTGTACCTCTCACACCGGCCATTGATGTGTACCTCTCACACCGGTCATTGATAAGTACCTTTCACACGGTCCATTGATGTGTACCTCTCACACGGACCATTGAAGTGTACCTCTCATACGGTACCTTTGATGTGTACCTCTCACACGGTTCATTAATGTGTACCTCTCACACCGACCATTTATGTGTACCTCTCTTGTGGAGCATTGATGTGTACCTCTCACACGGTCCATCGTTGCGTTCCTCTCACACGGACCATGGATGCGTAACTCACACGAGCCATTGATGTGTACCTCTCACACCAGTTTTTGATGTGTACCTGTCACACGGTTCATTGATGTGTACCTCTCATACCGGACATTGATGTATACCTCTCACACCGACCATTGATGTGTATCTCTCACACGATTCATTGATGTGTACCTCTCACACCGGCTATTGATGTGTACCATTCACACCGACCAATGATGTGCTCCTCTCACACCGGCCATTGTTTTTTACCTCTTACACCGGCCATTGATGTGTACCTCTCACACAGACCATCGGTGTGTACCTCTCACACGGTTCATTGATGTGTACCTCTCACACGAACCATTGATGTGTACCTCTCACACGGTTCATTGATGTGTACCTCGCACACGGACTATTGATGTGTACCTCTCACACGAACCATTGATGTGTACCTTTCACACGGACCATTGATGTGTCCCTCTCACACGGTTCATTGATGTGTACCTCTCACACGGACCATTGATGAGTACCTCTCACGCCGACCATTGAGGTGTACCTCTCACACGATACATTGATGTGTACCTCTCACCCCGGCCATTGATGTGTACCTCTCGCACCGGCCATTGATGTGTACCTCTCACACCGGTCATTCATGTGTACCTCTCACACCGGTCAGTGATGTGTACCTCTCACACGGACCATTGATGTGTATCTCTCACACGGTTCATTGATGTGTACCTCTCACCCCGGC
>SDVV010017841.1:0-13896 GCA_016164225.1 Gammarus roeselii
TCCCACTCGCTCCAGAGACAGCCTGGTCCAGACACCAGCCCGACTCCCATTAGCGCCAGAGACAGCCTGGTCCAGACACTAGCCCGACTCCCACTCGCTCCAGAGACAGCCTGGTCCAGACACTAACCCGACTTCCACTCGCTCCAGAGACAGCCTGGTCCAGACACCAGCCCGACTCCCATTAACGTCAGAGACAGCCTGGTCCAGACACTAGCCCGTCTCCCACTCGCTCCAAAGACAGCCTGGTCCAGACACCAGCCCGACTCCCATTAGCGCCAGAGACAGCCTGGTTCAGACACTAGCCCGACTCCCACTCGCTCCAGAGACAGCCTGGTCCAGACACTAGCCCGACTCCCATTAGCGCCAGAGACAGCCTGGTCCAGACACTAGCCCGACTCCCACTCGCTCCAGAGATAGCCTGGTCCAGACACCAGCCCGACTCCCATTAGCGCCAGAGACAGCCTGGTCCAGACACTAGCTTGACTCCCACTCGCTCCAGAGACAGCCTGCTCCAGACACCAGCCCGACTCCCACTAACACCAGAGACAGCCTGGTCCAGACACTAGCCCGTCTCCCACTTGCTCCAGAGACAGCCTGGTCCAGACACCAGCCCGACTCCCATTAGCGACTAGCCCGACTCCCACTCGCTCCAGAGACAGCCTGGTCCAGACACCAGCCCGACTCCCATTAGCGCCAGAGACAGCCTGGTCCAGACACTAGCTTGACTCCCACTCGCTCCAGAGACAGCCTGGTCCAGACAGTAGCCCGACTCCTACTAGCTCCAGAGACAGCCTGGTCCAGACACTAGCACGACCACCGCTAGCGGCAGTGACGGCCTGGGCCGGAGTTGGCCGCTCACCGCCCTGATGGGACACTCATCTTTAACCGCATTCATTCAGAGCCGGCTATGAGGGGAGGGCGGGCATGTGTGAGAGAGGGCCACTGGGGGTCCTTTGGGGGTTGATGAGCATGGGGTGAGGAAGAAGGATGTAAGGGGCGCCTAATTTTGTGGAAGGAATCGGGGACGAGGATGAAAAGCGACGACCTCTCATGACGGGGCATTGTTCAGGTCACGGTGACCTTCATGCTTGAAGTGACGGGGGCCTCCGTGCTGGAGTAACGGTGGCCTCCGTGCTGAAGTAACGGTGGCCTCCGTGCTGGAGTAACGGTGGCCTCCATGCTGGAGTAACGGTGGCCTCCGTGCTAGGGTAATGGTGGCCTCCGTGCTGAAGTAACGGTGGCCTCCGTGCTGGAGTAACGGTGGCCTCCATGCTGGAGTAACGGCGGCCTCCGTGCTGGAGTAACGGTGTCCTCCGCGCTGAAGTAACGGTTGCCTCCGTGCTGGATTAACGGTGGTCTCCGTGCTTGGAGCCACAGCGGTCTCCGTGCTGGAACGACGGTGCCCTCCGTGTTTGGAGCTACAGCGGTATCCGTGCTGGAGTGACGTTGGCCTCCGTGCTGGAGGGAGGCTGGTCTCCGTGCTGGAGGGAGGCTGGTCTCCGTGCTTGAAGCCACATCGGTATCCGTTCTTAAAGTGACGGTGACCCTCGTGCTTGGAAAGACGGTGACCTCCGTGCCTGGAGTGGTGGTGGTCTCTGTGCTTGAAGCCAGAGCGGTATCCGTGCTTAGTGACGGTGGCCCTTGTGCTTTGAGTGACGGAGACCTCTGTGTTTGTAGTGATAATGGTCTCCGTGCTTGGTGTGACGGTGGAATCCGTACTGGAGTGACATTGGCCTCCGTGCTGGAGTGTCACTTGCCTCCGTGCTTGGGTTGACGGTGACCTTCGTGCTTGGAGTGATGGTGGTTTTTGTGCGTGGATTGATGGTGGCCTCCGTGTTTGGAATGATGGTGGCCTCCGTGCTAGGAGTGATGGTGGCCTTGTGTTTGGACCGATGGTTGACTTTTTCCTAAGAGTGATGGTGGCCTCTGCTGGAGTGACGCAGGCTTCCGTGCCTGGAGGGACGGGGGCCTCCGTGCCTGGAGAAACGGTGATCTCCGTGCTTGGTGTGACGGTGGCCTTTGTGCTCGGTGCGTCGGTGGCCTACGTGCTTGGGGTGGCGGTGGCCTCCGTGCTCTGTGTGACGGTGGCCTCTGTGCTTGGAGTGATAGTGGCCTCCAAGCTTGGAGTGGCGGTGACCTCCACGGTTGGAATGACGGTGGCCTCCGTACTAGGAGTGACGGCTGCCTCAGTGCTTGTAGGGATGGTGACCTCCGTGCTTGGAATGACGGTGGTCTCCATGCTTGTAGGAATGGTGACCTCCGTGCTTGTTGTGACGGTGACCACCGTGCTTGGGGTGATAGTGGCCTCTGTGCTTTGGGTGACGGTGGCCTCTGTGCTTAGAGTGATAGTGACCTCCAAGCTTGGAGTGGCGGTGACCTCCGCGGTTGGAGTGTCGTTGCCTCCGTGCTAGGAGTGACGGTGGCCTCCGTGCTTGTAGGGATAGTGGCCTCCGTGCTTGGAGTGACGGCGACCTCCGTGTTTTGTGTGACAGCAGCCTGCGTGCTTGGAGTGACGGCCTCTGTGCTTGGAGTGACGAGGGCATCCGTGATTGGAGTGACTTTAGCCTCCATCTTGATGTGACAGCGCTTCTGTGCTTGGAGTGACGGCGGCCTCTGTGCTAGGAGTGGCCGTGGGCTCTGTGTTTGGCGGGACGGTTGCCTCCATACCTAGAGTGACGGCGGCCTTCGTGCTAGGAGTGACGGTGGCCTCCGTACTTGTAGGGTTAGTGGCCTCCGTGCCAGGAGTGACAGTGGCCTCCGTTCTTGTAGGGATGGTGGCCTCCGTGCTTGGAATGACGGCGGCCTCCGTGCTAGGATTGACCGTGGCCTCCATACTTAGAGTGACTGCGACCTCCGAGTAGTGAAGCTGACATCAGTGCGTTTGATGACTGTGTTCTTTTTGCTCGTGGTGCCGGGGCCTCCGTGCTTGAAAGACGGTGGTATATGTGCTTGAGGTGACTGTTGTCTCCATGCATGGGGTGACGGTTGTTGTCGTGCTTGGAGCAACGGTGGCCTTCGTGTTTTCGTGGACGCCAGTCTCCGTGCTTGTGGTGACGCTGGCCTCCGTTCTTAGGCTGTGTTTGTACTGACGGTTTCCACCTGTCTGTGTGTGTACGGACGGTGTCATCCTTGCTTGGAGTGACAGTGGGCTCCGCGCTTTCGGTGACCTGCCCTTCATGCTTGTGCTTGTTTTAGTATAGTAGTAAAGTATCACAGATAAGAAATAGGTCTGGGACGGGCTGAAGAAACCATTCTAGTAGAACTTCAATTTAAATTTAGCAGTACTACTAGCCCAATCTAGATGTACTGCCTAGTTCAAGGTTGCGAGCCACTGAAAGGCCGCAACTGACGTAGCCTTTTTCTGCGGCAGCGGTTCCACCTCTAACCCAGTGGGCGGTGGATTGATTTCCCAGTGCTTGCCAACCTGATTTTTGAAGGTTTTGATGTTGTTATAATTTACCACGTCAGGTGGTATACGGCTCCAAATTGTTGGTATCCATTTTTTTATTTTTTTTATTATATTCGCCATCAAAGAGCTCTTCAGGGATGATTTTAATAGAACAAATCAGAAATTTATTGGTTTCTATGAGCTGTTCCTTTAGTCGTCTTTGTCGGTATGTTTTGGATCTCGGTTCTGGAATCTCGGTTCTGGGATCTCGGTTCTGGATCTCGGATCTCGGTTCTGGGATCATATCTTGTTGATATCCCTTTTAAAGTGAGAGCACCAGAATTGGTTTACAAATTCAAAATGGTGTCGAACAAGTAAAGTATACACGGCAATCATAATGTCCTTGTGCTAGTAGTAAAAAGGTCCAAACATAAAGCCGAGAACACTAGTAGATTTCTCAAAACTAACATCCACTTGGCTTCTCCATTTGAGACCGTTGGTTATCAATCTTTCAAGATATCGTTGCTGGTCATCTTCAGTGAAGTGCTGTTCTGCTATCATGAAATTGGTTTTTCTATTTATGTTCCAATCTGCATATCTGTGCATTTCTCAACATTTGCCACTTGCCGGCCTACTCTACTAGTTTATATCAAGATCACTTTGAATAGATATGCTATACTGCTCACAGTTCGGCTTATGGCAGAGTTTGATGTCATCGGTGAATTTGGATATTTTGCTGAAGATACCGGTGCCGAGGTAATTTATGTAGGTTATGCAGAGGAGAGGTCCAAGAACACTTCCCTGTGGCACTCCAGATGTAACCGTAGTCCACTGACTTTTTCCCGCTGTGTGCAGCCCGTGAGTCAGTTGCGAAGCCACCTGGAATCCTTTCCCTTTTTTTTCCATAGGCCTCTTTTTTCATCAAGCGTTCTGGAGACACCATATTTAACGCTTTTTGGAAATAAACACGTATAAGGTCAACGACTTTGTTTTCATCCTATATCTCAATCCGGATACCCAACGGGAATTCTGAATCCATGTTGGGTATCCTTGATTAGATTATTTGTATATGTGTGGTATGTTATTCATGTTAATCGGTATTTCACAGGTCATGCCGACCACAGAAGTTAGACGGATTGATCTGTGATTACCTACCTGTCTCTTGCCTGCTCCCTTCATGAAAATAGCTGTAATGTTTGTCCTCTTCCAATCAGCTGGAATGCATACAGCACTCATTGATCTGTTAAATAACCTCAGTCAATGGACCGTTAATGATTTTGGAAACTTTATTTAATACTCTTGGATGAATCATCTGATCCTGTAGGTTTGCAGATGTTCAACTTGTTGAGTTGCTTCTGTACTTCATAGACACTGAAATTAATATTTTCCAACTGTTGCAGTTCTTAACACAATATTACTTCAGGGATATTGTTTGTATCTTCATTGGTGAACACACTAACAAAATAGTCGTTGAGTATATTGTACATGTCACTCATTCATAAAGGCATAGAACTCTTTCGGATTATGCTTGGCCGATCTAGGTACATGAATCTTCTTATTCCTCTTTACGCTTCTGATCACTTAGTTTACTCTTCCTGCAGCCTACTTATGTGCTTGTTGGGTTTCTTACGAGGGATTAGGTAAGCGAACTTGATACTGTCCTTCCCTTTGAGCGATGACTCTTTGAACTTCATTGTTCAGTCATGAAGTATAATTAATTGACACGGACCTTCGTGTTTGGGGTGACGGGAGCCTTCGAGTTTGGACTGACTCTGATTTTCTTGCTTGGGTGATGGTTTGAACTGGTCAATGCAGTTCAAGGGTACCCCTTCAAACCCTCAGAGTAGGAAGCTTGAGACAGTGGTCGCCAAGATGAATAGACTAAATAGCTGAGCTGCACAGCTGATAAATAGACAAAAACACACCATCGTTCCGTTCCATACTTCAGCCGGGGATGCATTCCGGTTCCTCATTTAAATCAGTCGACAAATTTTATTGAGGTGCTCTGGCAATTATCTCCAATATCTGAAAGCTACTATCATTGATGAATAACCATAACCACACCGTATACCAGATACGAACATTGTTTAGCTTGCGTTACAGAGTCAAACAGTTGTAAACGACGACGACGCGTCCCCGGCGTTGCCGTTATGACGTCAGAGCTCTCAAAGAACGAAAGTGTTTAACAAAGCTGTTCCTAGTCCATACAACTTGGTCATCTCTCCCACCGCCGATGATAAGCCTACTCTCACTGGTAGACCGTGAACGGGAGTCTTCCCTTCCAATTTGATGACTTATCTGAAGACTGGATTTTATTTCGATTTAGTATTTAATGCCGTTTCTTGTAGCCAAAGCATTTAAATAAATACCTTGCGTTCCCAACTACTACTTAGGAATAAATGTTCTACCTCAAAGTTGTGCCCGTTTAGGCAATGCAGATTTTCCCCATTAAATAATGCAGTCCCATTACCAGCTCATAATGGGCAAGCAATTACGCTTGAAATGCGAATTCGTTTTTGTAGGTCTGTCCCATAGTCAAGAATATTGGTGGAAGTAAGGCCAACAGTGGTCCTTCTGATAACTTACACGAAAATCTACAACCTTAACACTGCACTCACGCCGTCATGAGTATGGATCATTATGCTCATTTGGTCAATGATACATCAATTATCAATTATTTCATCGTATATGTTGTCAGACACTTATAAATGTACGCGATAAAAAGTTTCGTCGTTCCATCTCTGTAAGATTAATATCTATAATAAGAGTAATGTCTTGATAATACGATGTAAGAGTTTTACGATTGAGAAGTCGTAGCGTGTATGTAGTCAGTCATTGACGATCCTCAGCACTCTCAATCTTTATGTCCTTCTCACTTAATCAATAGCCTCCCCTTCGCTTCAATGAAAAATAAACTGATCAGAGTTTCCAAGGATATGTGAAATATTTGACAGAGAATGTCAAACACTAGCACTGTACGCATGGGAAGTTATCTGGACATTCGGCCACATTCAAGCTCGCCACAAACCATCATGAATGGCGATATTCCTTATCCAAACCCCCATTGACGGCCAAATCGTTCAGATTATAATGCATCAACATCAATATCGTTTGTCATATTCTGCGTTATAAATATCTTTCGTTTACAATAAAAATCATAAACCACAAAACAATGATATTTCACATTTTGAGCTCAAGCCTTAGGTTGAGTTGAGTCAGGTTAGCTACCCATTCCTGACCTAACCTAACCGGCCCTAAAATCCTCGATGTGGAAAAATCCGTCAACTGCTTTTAATAATGGGGATATGTGAAAATTTTCGTGACGGGCTCAAATGTGGTAGAATGTGTCCAGATAACTTCTTACTCTTTCAAATTTGTTGACTTCGTTTGTACTCATTTCTGTTTTGTTAATATTCTAATCCTAACATCCTTCGGTTTCCGTTCGAATATCCTGTAAACACCCTAGGGTTCCATGTGGGATGTTGACGTTAGTTTGGTGCGATGAGCTTTTAAATGACCCTCACTCCAGAGAAATCACCCTAAACGTGAGGGCCACCCTCGGACGCTTGTCCCACCCTCTGACACTGGCCTCACGCTCGAGCGCAGGCCTCACCCTGTGCAGCTGGCCACACCCAAGGGCGCTGGCTTCACCCTCAGAAACCGAACTCACCTCGGGCGCAGGCCTCACCTTCGGGCGCAGGCCTCACCTTCGGGCGCTGACCTAACTCTCGAGCACTGGTCTCACCCTCTTACGCTGACCTCACCCTCTTACGCTGACCTCACCCTCTTACGCTGACCTCACCCTCTTACGCTGACCTCACCCTCTTACGCTGACCTCACCCTCTTATGCTGACCTCACCCTCTTACGCTGACCTCACCCTCCTACGCTGACCTCACCCTTTTACGCTGACCTCACCCTCTTACGCTGACCTCACCCTCTTGTGCACATTGGTCACACATATGACGCACTTGAATCACATATGCTCGACCAAATGCGTTCATTAAGGCTTACACTTTAGCATTCTGTAAATGTGATGGTATTGGATAGTTCCTGTGCTGCTATTGCGCAGTCCTTACACATCAGTCACCAAGTATACTGGATGTAGTACCACACGCATCAGTCCCCATGTATACCATATGTACTACCACACACATCAGTCACCATGTATACCATATGTACTACCACACGCATCAGTCACCATGTATACCATATGTACTACCACACGCATCAGTCACCATGTATACTGTATGAAGTACCTCACGCATCAGTCACCATGTATACCGTATGTACTACCACACGCATCAGTCACCATGTATGTAGTTGCTGCACTTCATTTCTCGGCTCTTAAAATATGTATACCTTTTTGCCGTTCGAATATAACAAGCACAGATGATAAATAGGAACCACACGTGTTGTTGGTGGCCTGTCTGCATAGCAAATATTCCCACTATACCAAACACACGTCTTCTTTAGGGGTCTGTGTCCACTGTACATATACTCAGTTTACCAAACACACGTATTTTATTTGATGGACTGTTTACACTGTCCATTTATCAAGTTTCCCAAACACACGTCTTCTTTGGTGACAGTACTCTGTGTAAGCTACGCGAAAAAATCGTAAGAATGCGTTTTTAATATTCAGTCATATATATTGTTCCTGGAATGATCATCAGAGTCCCTACACAGACCAGCTCTCGTCTTGCCCTGTTCATCATTTTCTGAACATTGATCACAATACCAATCTTAATTGAATAATAATGGTATATACTATCAAAACATAGTATAGGGGATGTTTCAGTGTCTTCGCATATATTTCAGGGGGTCATGAATGATACCCATGCAACACAAATCTACCTGTAGCATTGACAATACAACGATGCGTGGAGACCCAGCGGCACAACTATGCGTGTGTCGCCTACAACACGACTCCGCGCGTATTCCATGACACACAACTATGCGTGTGTCGCCTACAACACGACTCCGCGCGTATTCCGTGAAACACAACTATGCGTGTGTCGCCTACAACACGACTCCGCGCGTATTCCGTGAAACACAACTATGCGTGTGTCGCCTACAACACGACTCCGCGCGTATTCCGTGAAACACAACTATGCGTGTGTCGCCTACAACACGACTCCGCGCGTATTCCGTGAAACACAACTATGCGTGTGTCGCCTACAACACGACTCCGCGCGTATTCCGTGAAACACAACTATGCGTGTGTCGCCTACAACACGACTCCGCGCGTATTCCGTGAAACACAACTATGCGTGTGTCGCCTACAACACGACTCCGCGCGTATTCCGTGAAACACAACTATGCGTGTGTCGCCTACAACACGACTCCGCGCGTATTCCGTGAAACACAACTATGCGTGTGTCGCCTACAACACGACTCCGCGCGTATTCCGTGAAACACAACTATGCGTGTGTCGCCTACAACACGACTCCGCGCGTATTCCGTGAAACACAACTTTACGTGTAGCCACTTTAACGCAACCTTGCACGTTTTCGTCAGAGAAGATGCGCGCACAGTTGTGTTGCTGGGGCTACACGCAGAGTTGTGTTGCTGGGGCTACACGCACAGTTGTGTTGCGGAGGCTACACGCACAGTTGAGTTGCTGGGGCTACACGCAGAGTTGTGTTGCTGGGGCTACACGCACAGTTGTGTTGCAGGTCAAGCGCAGAGTTGTGTTGCTGAGGCTACTCGCACTGTTGTGTTGCAGGGCAACACGCTGAGTTGTGTTTCAGGGGCAACACGTACAATTTTGTTACAGGGGCTACGCGCTCAGTTGTGTTGCAGAGGCTACACACAGAGGTTTGTTGCAGTTTCTACACGCACAGTTGTGGCTTAGAGGCTCCACGCATAGTTTTTTACGAGTAGCCACACAACTGTGGTCTCAAGGGGTTACACGCAGAGTTGTGTTACAGGGACTACACGCGCAGTGGTTTAGCAAGGGCTACACGTAATTTGTGTTGCAAGGGCTACACGCAGGGTTGTGTGTTAGGGCCCACGCGCAGAGATGTTTGCAATTCATCGCGCAGAGTTTTGTTGATGGGGCTACAGAGCGTCTTGGAATACTCTTAGTGCTTTTTTCTTACATGCGATGTCTAACAGCCCTCAATCCTTGTTTGTTTTCGGAGCCATCACGCCTGTCCTACTCTTTGAAGGGCACAAATTCTTTAGTTGCTTAGAATTGTGCGCTTCTGCCAGAATCGTGACACCTGGTTCTGTTATTTTCTTCCTGCTTTGTGTCCCGTTTATTCCTCACGTAACGACTTTGCCAATCACCGCGATACTCTACTCTGTTGCTTGCCGGTTGTCCTCGATCACCTATTATTGGCCTTATTAATGGGTAACATGCTTGCAACATGTCACCTCATGTTGCCTGCGCACCACTGGATTCCAGTATGTTGCCTTACTGTTACTGTCTTACTGTTGGCTTACTGTCACTACCTTACTGTTACTGCCTTACTGTTACTGCCTTACTGTTGGCGCACTGTTACTGCCTTACTGTTGGCGCACTGTTATTGCCTAGCTGTTGTCTTACTGTTGCTGCCTTACTGTTGGCGCACTGTTACTGCCTTACTGTTGGCGCACTGTTACTGCCTTACTGTTGGCTTACTGTTATTGCCTAGCTGTTGTCTTACTGTTACTGCCTTACTGTTACTGCCTTACTGTTGGCTTACTGTCACTGCCTGACTGCTGCCCTACTGCCTGTTGCTGCCCTTACATTTATGTCACCTTCCTGGTTCCCTGTCTTGTTGCCTGTACCCTCCTGTTAATTCGTGTAATTTTTCTTCCTGTTGCATGACTATTATCTACCTGTCGTCGTCTTTTCGCATGTTTCTTGCCGTCCTTTATCCTCTCATATTCTTGTCCTCTTCTTGTCTACTCGTGGCCGTCGACCATGTCTCTTTCCTGCTTTTAGCTTGACTTTTGCTTGTCTGTTGCCTGCCTCATATCTGTCTGTTACCCTCCTGCCCCCTTTCCTCCTGTCAGCTGCTCTCATCGACCCTGGGTTTAATACTCCTTGTCGCGCCTGTTTACTCTGCAGGACATACAGAGCTCATTTTGACCTATAGGGTGCACAACTACTTTGTTCAGCAGCACTCCCCAAGCGCTGGGCCTGTTCTGTGATCAGCAGAGCTGCTGCTGCCGCGAAATAGTTACGCACACTTTCGTAGTTGCCTGCTGCACCAATCACTCTGAGGAACATGTTTTATGATCGATGAGCCAGGGAATGGTCGTAATGCCGGAATGCTCCTCTCACGTGTTTCGTCGCGACTCATCACCTCAACAGCGCCAAAAGTCGTAATGCCGGAATGCTCCTCTCACGTGTTTCGTCGCGACTCATCACCTCAACAGCGCCAAAAGTCGTAATGCCGGAATGTTCCTCTCACGTGTTTCGTCGCGACTCATCACCTCAACAGCGCCAGAAGTCGTACTGCCGGAATGCTCATCTCACGTGTTTCGTCGCAACTCATCACCTCAACAGCGCCAGAAGTCGTAATGTCGGAATGCTCCTCTCACTTGTTTCATCGAAACTCATCACCTCAACAGCGCCAGAAGTCGCAATGCCGGAATGTTCCTCTCACGTGTTTCGTCGCGACTCATCACCTCAACAACGCCAGAAGTCGTAATGAAGTCGTAATGCCGGAATGCTCCTCTCACGTGTTTCGTCGCAACTCATTACCTCAACAGCGCCAGAAGTCGTAATGGTGGAATGCTCCTCTCACGTATTTTGTCGCAACTCATCACCTCAACAGCGCCAAAAGTCGTAATGCCGGAATGCTCCTCTCACGTGTTTCGTCGCAGCTCATCACCTCAACAGCGCCAGAAGTCGTAATGCCGGAATGTTCCTCTCACGTGTTTCATCGCGAGTCATCACCTCAACAGCGCCAGAAGTCGTAATGCCGAAATGTTCCTCTCACGTGTTTCATCGCAACTCATCACCTCAACAGCGCCAGAAGTCGTAATGCCGGAATGTTCCTCTCACGTGTTTCGTCGCGACTCATCACCTCAACAACGCCAAAAGTCGTAATGCCGGAATGTGCCTCTCACGTGTTTCATCGCGACTCATCACCTCAACAGCGCCAAAAGTCGTAATGCCGAAATGTTCCTCTCACGTGTTTCGTCGCGACTCATCACCTCAACAGCGCCAGAAGTCGTAATGCCGGAATGTTCCTCTCACGTGTTTCGTCGCGACTCATCACCTCAACAGCGCCACTATAGCATTCCTCCCTAGATGCAGCACGGAAGCATGGATCTCTGGAAATGCTGGTACGTGGCAGCTGCTGATACCTCGTCGCAGCATTTTATGAAGGGGTACCTTTTAATCCATGTTAGTCATGATAACTTCTTAAGCGTCAGCCTTGAGTAGTTGTTAATTCTTCATTGTGGTATTTAGTGAATGTTTCAAACCAGTATGCTAGATGATATTTTAATGCCTCTGCGTAAAAAGGTGTGTCATGCATAGTATTAATCACGGTCAGGGTTCTATAGCTGACATGCCAACTAAGTATGACATATGAGCTATACAACGACAATGTAAGCGATGATGATGTAGGAGAATGTTTTTTTTTTACATTTATAATATTCTGAAAGAATTTGGTTTATTGAGATGAAAACAATTATTTGCTAGTACTTGGTTGAGGGTCTCGTTATCATTTATCGCCTTCTTTTTGGTTGCAGGAACGTTAAGGCCTAGCATTTCTCGATACTCATTTGAAAGTCATTATATTTATACATGAAGAATAAGAACGACAGTTCCTTAAACGACTGCATTTCTTTACCGCAACTCAGCATCAGCCGTTGCATATTCAATGTTAACTTCTTCTAGTCAAGTTTTTTGTCTGTAACTTGATGTCAAGAAGAGAAAAGATAATGTGAACTTAATGTGTTGTAAATTCAAATTTGTCTCGACTAACAACCCCAACCTGCCCTGTTGGCAAACAGGCAACAGGTTCATCTTAGGTTACTTTCCCAAGAAATATTCCCTCTAATCAACCGATGGATTGCTACACTTCCTTCCCAACTCAAGGAACATGAGCATCATCAGGTGCCCATTAGCACCATTAGGTGCCCATTAGCACCATTAGGTGCCCATTAGCACCATTAGGTGCCCATTAGCACCATTAGGTGCCCATTAGCATCATTAGGTGCCCATTAGCGTCATTAGGTGCCCATTAGCATCATTATGTGCCCATTAGCACCATTAGGTGCCCATGAGCATCATTAGGTGCCCATTAGCATTATTAGATACCCATTAGCATCATTAGGTTCCCATTAGCACCATTAGGTGCCCATGAGCATCACCAGGTGCCCATTAGCACCATTAGGTGCCCATTAGCATTATTAGATACCCATTAGCATCATTAGGTGCCCATTAGCCTCATTAGGTGCTCATTAGCATCATTAGGTGCTCATTAGCATCATTAGGTGCCCATTAGCATTATTAGGTGCCCATTAGCACCATTAGGTGCCGAAAGTTCGTTCACAAGTAATGTTTGCATCGGTGCTACCATTGCTGCCACGACCCACCCTGGACAGTCTACTTCGCAGCTGCGCTCAAGAGGCATCCACCGTACAGGCTCATTTACTATCGAATTGATGGCGTGGCCGATTTGAAGAACAAAATTCTCCAAAGACCGCAACCAATTCAAAGCCTCTCCTGCACCTTCGCTTCTTTGATGATATAATTGTGATCGTGTACAGTGAAGATGATGTCTCTAAATTGGAAAAAATCATGGAAGCAAACTCTCTCTTGAAGTTTCCTATAGAGCTCGGTTGCAATAAACTCCAGTTCCTTGATGTTTACAATAAAATCAAGGACAGCAAGGTCGACACCTCAGAAGTGTTTACTTAATTACAAACCATGTAGTCTGTTTGAACTACCTCAGCGAATGTCCTGAAAAGTTTGAGTGAAACGCTCCTTCCACTTAACTCAGCAGAGTTAACAAAGTATATACGGACTGGTACAAGATTTACAATGAACGTTATCAAGCAGTCTTTATGAGCAACAACTACCCGCTTAAGATGATCGAGGACGAAACTGAAATGTTTTTGAATGAGAGCGGCTGAGGATCTACGAAGCTCGTTGCTTCATGTTCGTTCACTCGACCATCTGCGAACGAGCGAGATGGGAATACAGCGATGAACCCAACTATTAATCAGAGCCATCTTACGAGACCATCAACGTGCACCATCTGCCTCAACCTAAGATGGTTGTATAGGAAACCCAGTCACAGCCCACATCGCAACAGTCGTACAGCATCCTACGTGAAATATTAAACTCGAAGAAAATGGGATTTTTACATCGAATCTAAAATGATATCGCTGTGTTCATATCGCCGACTGAATTATCCTACTGAAATGCTGCACTTTTTTTCTTACAGAAGACGATTTAAGTTATAGTCGAAACACCTGCAAATTAGATTATTAACTCTAAAAATGCAATTCCTTTCAAGCAAACCTGTCTGGATAATTTATATGTGCATGTATATAT